>JAQIXJ010003408.1:0-12902 GCA_034700185.1 Phthiracarus laevigatus
TATCAAAACTTAAGGTGGAATATGCCAATAATAAGCGATAATAAAGTGATTTGTTTTGATTTCATCTGCTATTAACATAATGTTTAACTTATATAACAGAAAATATAAAATAATAATAATAATAATTTTTATTTAGCAAAATGCATAAATTTAGGAAGTGTATAATGGTTGGGAGCGGATGAAAAAAGCGAGCGACCATAAACTAACTAAAATTTAAATAGCAAAGTCAGATATTATCGATCTTGTTTTTGCTTAAAATAGAAATTTCGACTAACATTTAAGCAAATTCTTGAAAAAGCATACATAAGCTCCATATTTAGTAATCTAGTTTTTTGAATTATTATTTAAGTTATTTTTCGCTTGAATTCGGAAACTAAGTTTATTTTGTCCTTTGTTTATTTATATTTTGTATTTGGATAGAAAATAATAATTTAATTTATGATAAATATTCATTTAATTATATTATAAAATCGAAATGGATAGCTAAAAACCATACATTTTATATCAATTGAAAGCAAAACGAGCGCGAAGGCAAATTAAAAATATTTTGTAAAAATTTTCAAACAATTTATAATTAAAAATTTATGCGTACAATAAATATTGCCGACATTAGACATAAATAAAACCTAATACAAAATTGGGTAAAATAAATAATTTATTTAATAATTCTTGATTAGTGACTTTTAAACCCAAGTTTTAACTTTCTATTAAAATTTATATAAATAAACAATCAACAGGATATTTTGGAGTTTCACAGTTTAATATTCATTAATAAAAAAATCTTTTATTGATTTTGTTCAATTAAGTACTAAACTAAAATATTCTACAAATTAATGGTCATATTAATTTTTTATGGAAGCTTATAAAAGTTAATTAAGTCGAGTTAATTTAAGCTTATATTTGAGTAATAATAAGAATCAGAATTGCAAATAAGTACAGTTTATGTTAATAAGACGTATTATAAATAATACAGACGCCGTACAAATTATATTGTAAATATATTCGATAGCCAGAAATACGATTCTGCCGTAATTAGTTCCGAGAATTTAATGAAAATAGAATATTTTTATCAGATATATAATCTGCTAGTCGTAAGTAATTATGAATTCGATTAAAAGCAAGCAAATTTGTGATTGAGTTGCCAAAACTAAAACGCTCATTTGGCGCCAATGTAATTTAAAACTAAGACTCATTTAAACTTTTCATATAAATTTTTTAGCTATATTTGAAAATATCATCCTTTGGATTTTGAATATAAGTAACTCTGTAGATGTCATTGCCCCTGTTTTTATTAATAAAGTGATTTTTCGAGACAATGATATTCAAATATGGCCAATTTTGGGTCAAAACTGGCTAAAATTGAGTCTAAAATGTCTGAAGCTGAGGCAAAATTGAATAAAACTGGGACAAAATCGGGTGACAGATGGCTAAAATAGGAGCAAAAATGTCTATAATTGAGGCAAACTCAGGTTAAAATAGGATGAAATGGGGTAAATTTTTGTGTTACTCGTGTCATTAATTAAATTAAAATCACATAACTATACGTTGAGACACGCCTCTAATTGTCTTTTTGAATGCGCACTAACAACAGATTTGATGTTCCCTCGTCGAAAGCTGAACATAGACTGAATAAAAATTTTTGATACACTCAATGAAGTACTGTTTAATAACCCATAAAGTTTTGCGAAACAATAGTAATTAAAAGTTTTGTTTGTTTAAAAATAATTTACAAAAATGTTAGGCAACAATAGGGTTAGTATTTTTACGTAAAGTAAATGCTATTAATTTCTAATTCACATAACTAATGCACATATCGATTGAGTTAATAAAATATTAGAATCAAAGTGAGCGCATTAACTTATAATGTTCGTACTAGTTTTAAAATACAAGTGTCGTTAAAATTGCGTCAACAGTTGACGAGCTAGTTTTAAACAAACCCTAAATTTACAGTAAAAAGAAAAATTGTGCACCAAATGAAATACGAGCCAAATACAAACAAAATTATTTAATTTCGAGAGGTGATGCGAACTTTTCGCTGCTGTGTTTCGACTCTGAAGCCATAAATCCAAGTAAATACTTGTCGTCGCAATACTCGGTTAATAAAATAGGCGATGATAGCAAAATATAGGATATCCTCATGAATTGTGGACATAGCATAACAATAAATGGCTGTGCAGGCTGTGGCGTGCACATACACTGCACAAAAGTGCATCACATTCGAGAAAAGTTTTTGCCCAATATGTGGCATAAAATAAACCAAAATGATACTTAGCATCACGTCTTGCGAGCTGCTATTTCCTGTGGGAATAAGTGCATTACAAAGCTTCATGCAAGACTTAAGAACGCTTCACATGCCAGGGAAGAAGATTTCATGGCTTTCCAGTGCGCTTCTATGTTGGGTCTGTAACTGTGTGCACAATTATGATGGTTTTTCGTTTAGATTTCGTGCAGATTATTGTGCATTGGCTGCGATGCGTTCAGAAAGCTCAATGTCGATACGCTTTTAGCAGTCAATATTTCTATTTAAGCAGTGATTATGAAAACATGATAAGATTTTCGTTTTTTGGTATTGTTATCTACGAGTAACACAGTAAATAAATACTGCATCGCTGTATGTGTATGCGCTTCTATCCAGTTTATCCCATCAAAAATTAATGGCTAATAAAAACCAATAAAACAGAGAATAAACATTTTAGTTCAGCGGTAGCTTTCAGTAAATTACCGCACTTTGTTTGTTTAAATGATGTAATTAAATGTTAGCTATCTCTTTAAATGTGTCAACAAACCACTCATTCTGCGCACTAAAGTGATTTAAGTTTTTTAATTTTTTTGGATTATCAGTAATGCGCACGCTATTAGTTTTACTGAAAGTTCACACACAAAGAATCGAAAATACGACAGGGCTTTAATTATGCAATTAAATAAATTCTATCAGTTTTTTTGTAAGAAGTTTTTACGATAATTTAAATTTGGTAATAAATAGTGATATAAATCTGGGTAATTCTAATTTAAACATGTTTGCTTAATAATAATGTTTTTCCACTGCAAAAAGAAAACAATTTACTGTGAAATATTTGCGTTGCATTTTCGGACAAATTCATTTATTTTAAGCAACGCTATTCCTTTAATAAATTTTATACGGCTTACTAAACTTAAAGCGCAAGTTTTATCTATGTAATCACAATTTTCTACAATTATAATCAATATTCAAAGTTTTTAATAAAGTTAGTTGTAATGTGTAATTTGTTATGAATATGAATTTTGTTTAATTTCACTTTAAATAATATGAAGCCATTAATTTAAAAATTATTTCGACTTATCAATCATGTAAACAGAACACACTTTGCAACACATAAACACTATTACGTTAAAACTAACTGTTTTAAAATAAACCGACTTAATGTACAAAAACTTTCAATATTGAGAGGTTTTTGTATTTATACATAAGTTATGCAAAGCTTTTCTATTTCACTTAAAGAGCAAATATTCTGCGTTATAAGTACGGTATTTTAAAGATATATTGCCGGTACTTATTCAAAAAACTACTGTTTAGCGATAGAAAACTTTAAATTTCACTACTTATCTGGAAAAATATATATTTGCCATAATATTTTATTCTGCATAAGATAGTCGTTTATCAATGTTTGATATGATTATTATCAAAAATAGATAAACCTTCTAAATATATTTTCAAACCCTATTATATATTGTTAAGAGAGAGCTGTTACTCAACAACGCACACAACAAACACATCGAAAAAAATCCAATCTATAAATGCATTTCATGTTATTTTTTTCATGTAATGTCACAAGAAATTTAAAATGTCTTTTACAGTTCCAGCTATTGGTTCTGTCGTTACAATTATATTACTTTTTATAAATTTTTTTCAGATATATTTTAAAAATATGGAAAAATATTTTTTCGACTTCTAGTTTCGTACGCATCACTGGGGCATAAAAATTAGAATTATAACAAGTGAAGCGATTAACACGAATATAAAAGAATACTTTTTTCTGTTATACCCATGATCTATACGTTCTGTTATGATAATACATTCTTAATTAATCTAATCAATGATTTAATACAGGGCATGTATTTTGTTTAGCGGGTAAAATGCCTCTACATCTACAGCCTCTTAATAAATTCTATACTATTTATTACATATTAAATATCTAATATGCGATTAAATGATTCATTAATACTGGATAAAAATTAAATTACTAAATTATGCAAATGCAAACAAAATAGACATTAAAATATGATGGCAATTTCGGTTTTAGTATAAGCATACTTAATATTTAAGATTTATTTATACAGTATTTCCTAAAAATCTCCCAAATGTTTTGGCGCATCCAATTAAATAATAACAAGCGTTTTTATTGCGCGAAAATTGGTTTATCTGTTTTGTATAATCCAAAATCTCATCGGTATAGCCTAAACGATTTAACTACGCATCAATCATCGTTTAAAGCGTGATACAAAACTTTTGTTAAATTTTCATGCTTAATATAAACTTAATCTCGTGGGCTTTTAAAATGGAAATAATAAAATAAATTCAGTTTTATTTTGTTTTGCTGGCAAACTAACACTAATTTCTAAACAATAATTTTGATAATATATAACGGTTAGAAAATGCTGAAAAAGTTCTATACGCGCAAACGACTAACTTTTAAATTAGTTACTTAGATTCAAAGTGCAAAGTTTTTAACTTAATTAAATTCAAATTTAATCAAAGTTAATAGCGCTATAACAGCGCACACAAACCGTATGAATAGAAATGCAGATTTCATAATACTGTCATCAGATTTGAAACAAATAAGTATAATACTGTATATTAGAGTGGTTTTTATCTCCCGAACTATCATAATAGAGCGCTGTTATATGTATATATTAAAAATTTCGAATAAAATGCTCGAAATATTGTACACAATAAGTTGTTTCTTATGTAAATAGTGAATTAAGTACACTAAATCTAAATTTATACCAAGCGTTAACGTAACAGTAAGCTCATATTTCTAAACCTTTTACGGAAAATATGCCGCTATTTGCGTAGAAAATGTTCACGGGTTTAAAATAAATATTATCGTATATATTAAATAAATATAATATTATATTTACAGCTATTGTTTGATTTTACGTGCCAAAACAAAAAGTTTCAATTCAGCCAAAAATAAATCCAATATTTTTCTTAATATTATGATAATATAGGAATAGCTAAAAATAGCAAAAAAAAGTAATATTTGCGTGCAAACGTATGAATGATCAAAATTGTAGGAATGAAGAAAATATAACACTACTTAAACTTTATAGCTCTAAACTTTACTACTTTAAACTTAACAAGAGTGACTTCAAATTTAACTAAATTGTTTATAAAAAAAGTTAAAACTAATTTTTATTACAGTGTAAATTGATAAGTTAATAATTAATAAAATTATTGATTTAAGCTTCAAAATTTAACGATTAAAATATAAAATTATTAAAGCAAAAGCTTCTTCAACTTTTTTTCCAAAAATTTTCAATGAAAAACTATTTCATAAATTCCAATTCGTTGATTAAATTTTCTCATTTTAATTTATAACTAAGTATATAAGTTTAAACCCAATTTTAAAACTTTAGATATTAACAAATTCTTCCGAATCATAATCAAGATTTACAAAAAAAATTAATAATGAAAAAACTTTTTAACTCTGCTTTAAAAAATTGAAAGCTTCAAGCAAACAGCAGTTATTATCTCAATTGATTTTCTATTGCCTCGCTTTGCTCCAAAAAGCTAGAACTTTATTTCACAGATCATTAGCATCAACGAAAAAAAAAACAACACAAACATTCTTTATTAAACATTAAAACATTAGTTTACTTAAACAAAAACAATAAAGTTTAAAATCAAAATTAACGATCATTAAAATAACTATTAATATTAGGAACTAAATTACAAGTTAATGCTTTTTAAATCTATATTTTCTATCAAAAATATTAATATCGTTTAAAGTAAATCACGCTTACCTCCAGTTGTTAATGTTTTTGTTAGATTAGCCGAAGTAATGTTTACAAAATTATACTGCGATAGTGTAACGTCTTCGCTAATAACAACTGGAGCGAGTCCTTTCCACTTGTAAACAAGATCTCTTGATGTGTACCCGACTAAAGAGATAATTTGATATATAAGCAAACAAAGCTATAAGTTAAGCAAACAAAATTTAAATTTAAGAGTTTTTTAAAGAGTAGAAAATTGTCTAGTTTTTTACAAATAAGGATTATTTAGTGTTGATTTATTCTCCAAGCAAAAGGAAACGCGAAAAAGAGATAACGAAGAGATGAGTGACGAGTAAAGTATGAAAGTATTTAGAGAGCGTGTGTGTCAGGAGAGAGAGAGAGAGAGAGAGAGAGAGAACAATTGTAAAATGGGGCCACATATATATTGTAGTTCGTATGTTAAAGCTTTTTTGAAAATATGCAATTTATCTTTAAAAATGTTTTTCGATAAAACATTATGTTGACGTGAAAACAAATTAAGCAGCAAAAAAAACCAGTGATATAAAAATTATTTTTAAATATCCTGAACCGTTTTGTGAGCTAAATGCTCTAAATGCCTGAGGAAATCCAGAAAGTAAAGCGAACAATGAAATAACTTTATTTGGAAACGAAAATCATAAGATATATTGAGGAAATGAAAAAAACTTCAGTTATTTGTTGATAAGCTTGCTTACAGTAATTTATTGTTTTTACACTATAGTTGTTTTTCAGGGGAAATTTTACCATTAAATTGAAACAAATTGTTTTTGATCCGTAGTGCGCTGTATAGTTCGGAAACTAAAATTTTTTATCATCTGAATTGCAATCTCTTGGTCAGTTTATTTTTAGATTATTTTTCAAATAAATTTGTTCATGATTTTTTATTTATTTTCAAAATTTTTGAAACTCTCAACTGCAATGTACCACAAATCGTTAATCATAATGTAATCCACGATAAAAAATTATGCCATCAATTGTTTTTAACTAAAGCTACCAATAAAAGGTAAACCGGCGGTGTCTGTGGGCGTCAAATGTGATATTTCATCTGTTTAGTGATTCTTAATTTTATAATAGATCTCAATAACATTTATCAATTTTAACAAAAATATTTGTTGTCTTTAAGGTAAAGAATAGAATAAACCATTTCTTCTGTACAAATTTAATAGAATTATATTAAAAATTTAATAAGCTTACAACTTCCTATCTCTAATCCACACGATTGCATGTCAAGTGGATATTTGCGAAGATGCATCGGACACGACGCTTTTATTGTTAGCCTGCAAAATAATTTTTAAATATTTTTTTGTTAATTTTAATGATTGAATTTTTTAGTTTAAAGTCTAATTTTTGGACTTTAATAAAATTTTATTAAATAAATATTTCATGAGTGGATAACACAATTTGTTACTACTGTAATCATTAAAGCAATGAAATTATCTTACTGTGTGTATAACCAAATATTGTTTAATGACTACAGTATTGTAACTTAAAATTGAAACAGTTGAAAATATTATTAATATTTTTTAATTTTATAAATCAGATCTGATAAAAACATGGCATTTAAAAAAATTCTTTTCTATAATATAAGTAACTGAATTAATTTTAGAGTTTGCTCAACAAACTAATCGAATTTCAACCTAAATTTGCCCAATAAGTAAAAATATTAAAAATATTATTATTACCAATTGATTTATGAAAATCTATAAAATAATTTATTTTAAGTGTTATTACTCGTCGATAATTTTTTACATTATTCTAAACAACCACTAAAAGAATTATTTGACATAAAATTATGTACTTTAAAAATCAATAAAAAATATATTATTAAATCTGTGTAACTGACCACCAATTTTTTAGATCTATAATAACCTCGCGTGTTTCTTTCTATCAAAATGTAAAAATGATAACTTTTTATTTTTTAAAAGTTTGCTTATAATTTTGCTTTTAGTATTATTTCGTTATGGCATGATTTTAAAAACTTAAAGCTTTTATATAAATAGAATTTATTTTTCTTTAAAAAAGCTACATTTACTCAATAAATTCCCAAAGCATTAAACAGCGATTCTAATAAGTTAAAAAACATAAAAACATGATCCACTCTGTTGTTTTAAAGAATTAAAAACCTTTTGGCATTGTTTTTATGGCACAAGAATCACGTAAGCTCAATATTATAAAACCAACACGAGAAAAATTAAGTCTTGCCATCGGAAAAATATTTTTTACAGATAAAGATTAAATGTACAATAAAAGTGCGACATCAATAACTGTTAGGTAGGAATAACAATCATCAGAAATATTTTTACATAAAAAACAATTAGTGTTAGTCGAAATTACATTAGATTTTGCTTAAATAAATAAAATAGCGATAAAATTCAATTGAAAATATTGATGATTTATTTTCAAAGATGCAATGTATTAATTTCAATAATTAATGCATTTAACAGAATTTCGAGACACTAACTTATTTTTTCGTTTATTTTGCGCATTCAAACTGTTTTATACTAAAGCTTATTAAAGCGCTTTGAGAAATATTCAAATGGTTTTTAGTATAAGCAGTTTTTAGAATATTTATAAAGTTATGTCATTCAATATATCAAAATATTTTTCCGACGGCATATTTTCTTATCCAAGCAAAAAAAGATGCATTCATATCAAGACAAATATTAGAAAAGGTCATATATCTATGTTTCTGTTTTTTAAAGTATTCTATTTCTATCTTATTATAACTCCATAGCCAGAGATACAACAAGTAACCTTTGATCAGAGGAAAAGATTTGCTAAATTGAGATTCCGTACAATTTCTATGAATAGAGAAATTTCTGAAGGTTTCAAAGAATATCGGTTTTTTGCAGTTAATGGGATAAATATTAAAGACATTTGTCTAATTCGCCAAAAAGTATTTTATAGCTCACATTCTCTTAGAGAAATTCAGTTTATGGATTTGACCATATCTATAACGAATATTTAGGTATAAAAGTTGTAAATTCAAAGATAATTAGTAATTATTACTAACTCAGTAATTACTCAGTTCTTCAAATTATTAATTACCGGTAATTAGATATGTAATATTTTGTAATAATACCGTCTCTGATTTTGTTTCAGACTTCCATATAACCTTATTATCACATAAATTACAAAATATAAATCTATAGATTATTTAAATAAATCCTTTAAGTAAAATAAAAATAATTAAAAAATGAGGTAGTTGCAAATAAATCCGATATTAAAATAAACCCGCATTTACAGAATTATAGGATCTCTATATTTTATTAAATAAAATAGTTTAATCTTAATTTTTACTCCAAATCATATATCAGAAATGTTTAAATCTGACCATCGATAGGAGTTCTACTGTAGAGAAGTTTGGTGGTGTTGCGGGTTACTAACGGTAAAAATTATCGACAGAATATATCTCAAAATACTCAATATAAAAAATAAGCAAAACCAAAATCTTTATTTATTTATACTTTAAACTATCTTCTAATGGACTAATTTTTCTATTATTGATACTATAGCTCATATTTATGAAATTCAGCTGATTAAAACTAAAATCAAAGCTACCTCATTGAATATCTAAGCTGTCCATCCTGACGAACTCGTATGAACTTATTAGGAACAGTCACTTTGTGCAGATAACTGCTTTTACCATTAAGGATTACTGTATCGGGAATCCAAACTTTTTGCAAAAACTTCCAATCCTAACATTTTTACGAGGAAATATAGTAAAATATAAATTTTTCAATTATGGATGGAAGTGATTTTTAATAGGAATACAACTCAATATAGTACCATATAGAAATTTAAATTACCATTGATAATACCATAAGTGAGCCATTGTTTTGAAATGATTCAAATTGTAGTCTCTGATCCCACCACGTTTGGCGAAAGTAGCAGTCCATCGAATATATCTTTCGTTTTCAATGAAAATATTTGATAACATTTTATAGTTTTGATTGTAAAAGAATTTCAAACTTCATATACCATTTCATTTTCGGAAATCGGGCCAAAGCTACGAATTTCTATATCTGTATAAATCGTTACTGGTTTTCCTGAAAAATAAATAACGAGAAAAAACATTTTGAGTTAGAAAATTGATAAAAAGCCATACTTCACGGAATCTGGAAACCCATCGGGATTTACGCTGAATTACGAAATTTATTTATCCTAATAGTCATGACTGTATACCGTTAACATATCTCATAATTTTTATATTTTTAAAATATATATGTATTCCGACTATAATTTAATCAAAATAAAAAAAACTAAAACCAATTTGGATCGTACGTCTAGTAAATTTTGTGTCCACTCTATGCTACGCAATAATAATGCCTAACAATTTAATGCAAATTTTATGTTATCGTATTTCCCGGCGAATGTCGCAACATATTTGTTTTGCTTCATTTGCCAATTATATCCTAACCGTTAATGCTTGTGATCGATTCGTTCGTTCGTTCGTTGTTGCTACAAATTTTACAAGGTTTATAGAGATGAAAGCAACGAAAATTTTATAATCTAAGGTACGTACGTCTTACGAAATGAAAGGAGCGACAAAAACTAAGTATCTCCGAATAAATTAAATTTAGACAACTGCGAAAAACAAGCTAAGCTGTGAAGTGTTTGAGATGCTCAATACTTTATTCTAACTGAGACTGGAATACTATATCGTACTTTTATTTTTAGCCATAAAATTGTGCTTTTATTATTTTTATTAAATCAGCAGTAGAGCCTACTATACAACTAAAAACACAGTCTTCGAAATTTTTGCATAGAACAATGAGTGCAAACTAAAGATAGGAATTGGTGCATAAACTAGAATCGCTGCGAAATACGCATTTGATTGCCATTTGGGTAAATTTATGCTATGAATAATTAATAATATGCTCAGCGAAACATCGTTTTTTTATTAAGATGCAAATGTTAGAACTTTTTTTTGTTAATATATTTAACGATAGTTTAAATTTTTCGTTGAATTAATTAAGCAATTATTAAATCATTATTCAAATACGTTTTAAGAGTTTGCCTGGTTTTGCTAAACTTTTCTTTTGTTTTACGAAAACAAATGCCGCTAAAACTTGATAATCATTATAAACATATTAAGAAATACTTAATGTCATAGATTTCTGGAAACATAGTAACAGCACTTTAAAAGTGTTATATTGTAATAAAATGTAATATTTATTTGCAACTACACAGTACAGACGAAATAACGAGATCAATAACAGTTATGGCATAAACTATTGCTTTGCTCTTTTGTTTGCCTGTCAATTGAACAGCAAAAATAAAATAATAGTTTTCCGAAACTTATTTAACGCGAACGCATATTTTATCTATAGATTTTATGCCAGCTTACGACTTCTGGCTTTAACAGATTAGGTATGCGTTTTTAGCTCTGTTTAAGAACAATAGTGAACTAAGATAGTAAAAACCATAACGCATAGATTCAACCCGATTGGAACTTTTAAAAATCTCGAAAAAAGAAGAGGTTACTCAGAAAATAGAAAATGAAACCAAATTCAGATGTTCATAGTTTAACAACATGTTTTTGTTTGCGTATCCCAGATAAATCTAACATAACAATTGCTTAATGAATTTGGTACAACATTTATGTTAGTTTGATCATTCACATCTATAGCATGGTATGTATTCTTGACATCTATATTACCGACAGTAAAACGAGCATATTCTAGTGGTTAAAGTAAATAAAAATCAAAACTCATTGATTTTTTCTTTGTCATTCAATCAATTTTCTTCAATCTCGATGCCCGCATCATACAACAAATTATTGGGGATAAATACGGAATTTCGGTTTCACAAAGATATGAAATTTGTATTTCTTATGTTATGGAGAAAAACATATATTAAAAAATAATTTTAGAAATTCCTATACGTTCTGAAGAAAATGTTTGATTAAATAAATTCTATCAAAACTATGCCAGTGCTATGCAACGGCAAAAGTAATTTTTAGTTATATATTAAAAATAAAAGTTAGATACAAATCAAAAGAAGAACATGATTGTTGATAGACGATTTTAATATAAAATAGTTATTAATAGATTATTTTTATAGAAGTTTTTTAGTTTTTAATTTTTTAAAATTTCAAAATGAGTTTGAACTAAAATATAAATTCTGAAATAACTGTTGCAAACTAAGAATTAAAACATGCATACTCTATAGTAGTCAATTGCATGATTTGACATACTATGGTACTCTACTCCAGAAGGATATTTCAAATCAATAAGATCTCTCGTACTAAATTTGTTTGCTACTAAATTTAAAAGATTAGACTAATTAAAACTTTACAAATGTCATTTTTATCCAACATAAAATTTTATATTGTTAATGCGGTATAAGCGTTACAAGCGTTTAAAGAATTAAAATGCTAAAACGCTTAAAGAAATACCGCAACATTATTAATAGGTAATTCAGGGATTACGGTATTTAGCAATTCAAAAATGACTTATTGGGAAGAACTATATATTTAATACTTTTATTGTGGTGTGAATTATATATGATTATATATGTACTAATGTACGCCGTATAATAATGTTAGACGTATGGACTAATAATAATTTACTATGGATTTGTTAGTGGGTTCAATCTCATCTAATCTTAAACATATATATTACTGGATGTTTGATCAGTGCGTGATCGTATAAAACTGGTGGTATATTATTACGCGAAGCGAATTGTTAAACAAACTCTAAATAATAATTTCACGTTACATCAACTGTTAATCAGTATAATTCAAATTATATTATTAGTAGAGAGTCAAAAAGATAGCATTTGCTACTTTTTTAATTCATAAATTATAACCATATAATTATTATATGAGCACGAATTACATAGTTTGGAGTCGTTTTAGCTCCATTTATAAATGCTATTAAATGCTA
>JAQIXJ010003409.1:0-12900 GCA_034700185.1 Phthiracarus laevigatus
GGCGAATTTTCCAAAAACTCTGAAAATAAGTTTGAATATAAATACTAAACAAATATTTCAAAATTTCATTGATTATACCGTATATAACTTGAATAAAAAACAAAAAAAATCCATTAATGTGAAAACATAAAATTACAACATTATTCATATTAAGAGAAAAATAATGGATTTAATAAAAAAACTAGAACGAACATTTTAAATTGCTCACTTTGATTCAAATATTTTTTTAGTGAATAGACATGTGCATTAGTTAAGAGAATTATAAATAATTGCATTTAATGTAGGCCAAAAAAAACTAATTATATTGTTGCTTAAAATTTTTAAAGTCAGAAAAAAATTAAAAAAAGTTCAAGAAAAATGTGAAAAAGTTTTTTTCACAACAATGTATTTTTACAATAAAAATTTAAAAAAAGTCAAAAAATTGAAAAAAGGCAAAAAGTCAAAAAAACATAAAAAACAAGAACGACACATTCATAGAGAGCTCACTTTTATAGTTTTATCAAAGCTTATAAGTTATTTAAAAATTACTTCTATAATCTAAATTTTTCAAAAAAAGGAAATTTAACTAATATAAAATACGTGCAAAGTTCAATTGTCGAGCTAGCGCGAACACCGCCACAGACGGACGGACAGACATGGTCAAATCCATAAGCTCGCTCTCTTTTCAAGAAAGTGAGCTAATTATAAAAAAAGTCAACAGTCACAAGCGACAGACAGATATGTCAAATCCAATAGCTGACTTTGTTAAAGTGAGCTAATAAAAGTTACTTGTTGTAACAAACAAAATGCAAAATCATATTACTTTCTCTCGCTGGTCCTTTATTGCAAAATTTATTTGCTTGCGTCGTTATTTGATCCACAAACAGACCAGACACCTCTTGATGGATAGGTGAACCACATTTTTTAAAATAGTTTTTTATGCAACCAATAAATCCAGTCTTAATTGCGCTAAAATTAAAATTAACGAAAAATTAACATTAAATTTTATAAGTTTGAATTAGAGTTAATGAATGTGACTTGTATTTCATGTTGTCCACTGTCCACTATATTAGAATTAAACATTTTAGAATAGTTAGAATCTTTTGGCAGTTAAAATCACATTAGACTTAAGAGAAAACTTTTTAATCTAACAATCATTCCCCAACTCCTTTGGGACAATATGTATAATCTACATCTACAAGAAGTAGAAACTTGATTTGTCAAATTTCCAAGTAAATAACTTATAGTGGGTTTATTTGTTTTCTAAAATGATTTTAATAATTTTACGAAAATAATTTAATATTTAGAAAAATAAATTTTATTAATCATTTAACTTTTGTGGCAAATAAATAAGTTTTATAATAGCAGTGTTTTCCATTTGAATATGTAGCTACACTCCCATCAGTGTCATAAACACACTTAATCACATTACACCACGATTTCAATTTTTTTGTTTTTTATGTGTATTAGGCGCCTATTGTCTGCTAAAGTGTGCTATTAGTCTCTAATATAAAAGTCTATTAAAATATAATAGTATATATAGCAACAACAAATTAATGAAAGACTTTTATATTAGAGACTAATAGCAAGACTTTAGAAGACAATTGGCGCCTAATATTTACACAGAAAAAAACAAAAAATTTGAAATCGTGGTGTGGTGCGATGATGTGTGGTCATAAATCAGAAGTTTTGGATAATTGTGAAAATATCGTCTAAATCATATTACCCTAGATTTGGGAACATTAAAAATAGAAAAATCTGAGGTAAACCCTCGAAAATTTCTAAGTAGTGGACCTATGTATTATTTATACAAACAACATTTTTATATTAAAAAGAATAAATTAGTAATTTAAAATAAAAAACCTATAAAATAATACGCATTTACCTGCACATTTTATCAACACCATCAGATGTTGCAATAATTTCGGAAGGATTATCCCCGTTTCCTAATTTTGATAAGGAATCGATACATTGCTCCACTTCTTTTAAGTGACAATTACTCTTTGATTTGCGGCCACGACCGCGATTACGGGAACGTCTTTGGCCATCAGCAACACAAGCAATCAGTAAAATAACGACCACAAGTGCTGAAAGTGGATATACTGTACATTAAACTAATTTATTAAAGTTTATATGGAATGATAAATTTTATATAAAATTCACTTGAAAAAAATCATATTTTAATCTAAATTTAAAGTTTATTGGTTAACATTTTATAAAGTCTTACTTGATAGCCTCATGATATTAGCAGAACTTTCTAACGGTTTAAAAAACTTTATTTCAAACAAATTAAAATTTTACTGAAAATCTTTAGTTTTATAACAACAATTTTTTTGAGAATTTGGGAAAATTTTTATTTCATTAAAGTTATTGGTATGTCATTAAATTCAATATTAACAAAATAGTGATCTAACTCTATTAAGATCTTAAACTCAAGTTATGCATATTATTATATAAAGTTTTGTCGAGTAAATTATATGCCAAGGACTCTCGACAAAGACTCAAACTCAGCAAATTATACCAAATAACTTTAATGCAGTTTCTATTTTAATAATACCTTATCTTACGAAACTGGTAAGTACTTAGTAATAATATTAAGTCATACTTTTCCTCTTAATTTATATTCCCGGTTATATCCTTGACATGTTCTAAGAAATTTGACGTTAACTAACATTTAAATCATTTAAATCGATTAAGCATTTATTGTACAAGAGTTTAAATTAAACCGCTTCTAAATTATTACTAATATACTGTAGTCATTTTTTACCTGTTTTGATAAAAAGATTATTTTTGATTTTATTTTGCACAACTAATTGTCAATTAAAATTATTTGCCAATTATTATTTAATTATATAACTATACATTAGTTTTTCTAGCGAACTAAATAAAAGTTTTTTAATAATATAAAACTGGTAATTCCCATAAAAGTAGGCTTTCGATAGACTATAACGTTAATAGTAGTTCGAGCCATCGTTACTGTCACCATACAAAAATTAAATTGTCAGTTTTTCGGCCATCGACGGTCTTGATTTACATAACAGGTAAAAAATAAATTAAATCATAACCAGTTAGATAAAAAACTTATTTACAAAAAAAATTAACGCAAATATTTATCTTAAAATAAAATCTTGACTTAGTCGAGATTTTTGAAGTTATTTCAAAGTAAGTTAAAACAATATTTATTCTGCAAGATGTTCAAGATGTTAATGTTTTCCTTTTAGCAATTTTCTATTTTTTTGTCAGGTGTTATTTTTAAATCATCAAGTAAGTCATTTCCATTCTCTAGCCGTTAATTGGAGACACTTTAAGTTAAAATAATAAACAAATGGGTTCCACGATATTACCTCGAATGCAATACCGTGAACGGCATAACCGCGAATATCAAAACCTAGAACGAGATTACTGTAGAGCGAAAGATATAACCACGAGTCGTAAAATACAATTATAAGTTTTGATAAACTTTTGACAACTTTTGTCTGTTTACCTTTAAAGTGATCCTTATTAAGTAAATATTGAAATTTGCTAAAATTCGCTATAAAATTAAATCTTTAAATCTCATAAGTTACAAATTCTTCTAAAAATTTTAAAAGAAGTTTTGGAATTAGTAAAAAAATTATCAAAATGTATTGTGCCCGCAATTTTGCGATTCGCTTTAATGTAGTTCGAAGTAAAATGTCGTCATACGAAACAATTGCAATCACAAAATAATATGACTATTATAATAAAAGTTAATTTAATAAGAATTCTTAACATAGAATTAAGAAAAAAACTAACTTAATTCCTAAGCGATTAAAATTCCGCTGAACTTAAGGATCGTTCATGTAATTACCGGTATTATGGTAAGCTCAACTTTACAAGTGAATGCTTTTTCATATCGACGGTCATTACTAGGGCTTATATACAGTACCGATACAATAAATAGGGCCTATACAATAAATAGTAAGAATTTATAGTATTCTTCATTAATTTTATAATTTTATTTAACAATTTTTATTTATTAAAAGTAATGCGTAAAATACAATGATAAATATTTAAGGTACAAGCGGTAAACATCTGTAATGATTTTTAATTTTTATTTCCAATTTTTTTCTTTTCATCTTCCAATTTCGTCGTTTCTTCTAATAAATTTAATTAAAAAAATAATATAAAAATTACAAAAAACTACCATAGATTAATTAACCAATAAACAATAACTAGCGCTTCGAAAAAAGAAAAACCTGTTTAAGAGGAAAAAATATTCAAAAACCTATCAAAAACTTTACAACAAATAAATCGTCAAATGATTAACTATTTTAAAAATGATGCGTTAATTTTATAATTTTGTCGTTTAGGAATACTTTCTTATTTCAAAGCACTAAATATAATTTAAATTAAAATACTTTTTAGGAATTCTTTGCATTTTGATGCCGTTATCATAAAATAGACATTTGAATTTTGTTGTGCTTTGTATACACGCTATTGTTAAACATTTTAACTTATTATTAATCAAACAATGATTTTTAATTAATCAAAAATACAAAATTTCTTACCCGATTGTTATTAAGTGTATTTAATTCATATTCAAGTATTTTATATTCATTTAACTGCGAAAATTGTGTATTTTTAGTTTAAACAAATTAATAATAATTTCATTAAAGCGTGAATACCTTCGAATCAATTTGATCCATATTTTCAATAATAATTATTAAAAACAAAAAAATCAAATTAAGTGCTTTATTAGCATGAAATTCGGAAAATTATAGATGCGTTAATTGCTGCTTAAATTATGATTTAAATTACTATTATTTTATAAACCAATTTTTTTTATTGAAATTCAATAAAATTTTGTTTAATTAAACATTTTATTGTAAAATACAACACAAACACATCATATTGTTATTGTAGACTTTGTTAACCGGTATTAACCATGTGTTTAGAAAGTTACAGCTATTTTTTAGTTGCTGCGTATTGTAATATAATATAAAATATAAATTATTTAAATTAACTTAACAAATTTATCACATTAAAATATAAATATAAAAATTGAAAATGAAATGTAGCATAAATATATTAGAAATTAATGTAAATAATTAATGATTGGAATTATGGTTAAGATTTTATTTTTATAAACGAAACACCAAATATGATGTTTAAAGTGTGGCAAAAGCCATAAAAGCAAAACAAAATTTCTAGTTAAAGGTCACGGACTTTAAATCTAAAGTTCAAAAACTAATGTTATTTAAGTAAATAAGTATGAATATTAGATAACCTAATGTTTCGTGATATTAGTAACTATGATATAAGTATAGTTAATTGTAATTTGTTATAGTTAATGAATAGCATCGTTCGTTAGTCGTTTAGTTGAATTTAAAGCTTAGCATAATAAAAAATTTTCAATTACCATATATTAGACAACCTTAACATTAAAGTTTTAAATTTTTTTGATAGTAGTCTTATAAAGATTATTAATAGTTTTAAAGTTAGATCACGTGATGTTGGCGTGATTTTTGAGATGATGGGATAAGCGTTTAATGAATTGATTCATTTATATGAGCCATTCTTGAATTGTTTTTGCGAATATTTGCCGTTATATAACAATGTCTACCGATATATCATCGACAGTTGTGCCGCAATTGGAAAGATTATTGAATTTGGATGGATATCTACGTCTTCACGAGTACGAAATTAAGCGAAGATATAGAGAGTTCAATAATATTTTGGACGGCATTAACAACTCTGAAGGTTAATGTTTCAAAACATTTACAACTCCACTAATTTTATTTGTCCAGTATATTCTCTATTAATTTCTAAATTTATGTTTTTCTTCTCTGCCTACAGATTTCGGAGGTTTTTATTCTTCTATTTTCTTCCATTTTTCTTCACTCTTTAAAATTCTCTTATCAAAAAAAACTCAAATAAAATAAATTAAAAATAAGTCTAATTAAACAATTGTTGACTAAAACCATAGGTTTAGAAAATTTTGCGCACTCTTACAAAACTTACGGCATTCACGTGCAGAGCGATAACAGCATAACATGTCTGGAATGGGCTCCAGAGGCCGAAGCGGTGTTTATTCGCGGTGATTTTAATAACTGGAACCGACTGTCGCATCCATTCGAAAGGTTGCCTTTTGGAAAATGGAAATTAACGATACCTCCATTAGAGAATGGCCAGCCAGCGATTCCACATTCATCTAAGATTAAATTAGTGATTTTAACTAAAAGCGGCGAAATGGCGGACCGATTGAGCCCATGGGCGTCGTATGTCGTTCAACCGCCCAAATCTACCGGTAATACGATTTATGATCACGTGTTTTGGAATCCACCCGAAGAAAAAAGATATTATTTTAAGTCGCAAAAACCAGCAGCACCTAAAAACTTGAAAATTTATGAGTCTCACGTTGGTATGTGTTTATCTTTCATATTCACAAAGTTTTTTCAACTTCAAATCGCCTCAAATAAATATCAAAAATTTTTGAATGATAGAAACGCTTTAACTCTACTCATGCAAACAGTATTTTAAAATAAAACTATTTTTCGACTTAAAGGTATAGCATCGAATGAGTATAAAGTCGCGAGTTATACCGAATTCGCTAATAATGTCATTCCTAGAATTAAAAAACAAGGTATTTATTTATAAATTATTATGCGAATTAATTTAATGATTACGATTTATAATTCAGGTTATAATGCAATACAATTGATGGCAATTATGGAACACGCATACTATGCCTCATTTGGTTATCAGGTCACGTCGTTTTATGCCGCTTCTTCGAGGTTTGGCACACCGGATGAGCTTAAATATCTGATCGATACGGCGCATAAGAATGGGTTGTATATGTTACTAGATATTGTGCACTCACATGCATCTAAAAACGTTTTGGATGGACTTAATAAATTCGATGGAAGTGAATCGTGTTTTTTTCATTCTGGACCACGAGGTAAATTATACGTATTCTATCGAATATAATTTAAAACCTAAGAAGTTTAATTAATGTTGGCTGTATGAACAAATTTACTTATGTTTAGGTAATCACGACTTATGGGATTCAAGATTATTTGATTTTACGAACTGGGAAGTTCGTCGGTTTTTATTATCAAACTTATGCTGGTATTTAGAAGAATATCAATTCGATGGTTTTCGATTCGATGGCGTAACTTCCATGTTATATCATTCGCATGGAATGGGTCATGGATTCAGTGGGGATTATAACGAATACTTTGGTCTAAACACTGACACCGAAGCTTTTAATTATCTACAATTGGCAAACTATTTTATACATAAAAATTATAAAAACGCAATTACTATCGCGGAAGATGTAAGTGGTATGCCAGCACTTTGTCGACCTGTCGAAGAAGGTGGCGGCGGTTTTGATTTTCGACTCGGTATGGCTATTCCCGATAAATGGATAAAATTGCTTAAAGAGCAATCTGACGACGAGTGGAATATGAGTGATCTCGTGCACACACTAACAAACCGTCGATGGATGGAAAAAACTGTAGCTTATGCTGAATCTCATGATCAAGCTTTAGTCGGTGACAAAACTATCGCTTTTTGGCTCATGGATAAAGAAATGTATGATTTTATGTCTATATTATCACCGCTTACACCTATAATTGATCGTGGATTAGCTCTTCATAAAATGATTCGGTTAATCACGCATGGATTAGGTTTGTGTTTATCTCATTGTATTTAAATTATTTCTACCAAAAATCATTACCAAATTAAATACCTTGTGTTTTTAATATATTATATAAGTATACATAATTATATTTTAAACTATGTTTTGAGCCAGAATATACTTATAAAGTTTGTTACTTTTGATAATTAATTTATGAGTACATTGACATTATATTAGGTGGTGAAGCGTGGCTCAATTTTATAGGCAATGAGTTTGGACATCCAGAATGGCTTGACTTTCCTCGTATTGGCAATAATGAGAGTTATCATCACGCAAGACGACAATGGAATTTGGCTGACGATGAAATTCTCAGATATAAATTTTTAAACAATTTTGATCGTGAAATGAATTTATTAGAGGATAAATATCAATGGCTTGCAACTAGTGGTATGTGCTAAATTTAATATCATTTAAATTGTAATCATTTGAATGCGAGAAAGTAATTGAAATGTATTTTCTAAATCACTAACCATTGAGGCGGTTACGTATCGTGGAAGCATGAGGACGATAAAGTGATAGTGTTTGAACGCGCGGGCTTACTATTTGTATTCAATTTTCATCCAATCAAGAGTTTTCCCGATTATCGTGTTGGCGTTGAAGAACCTGGTAAGTATAAGATTGTGCTCGACTCCGATGAGGAACAATTTGGTGGCCATTCGAGATTAAATCATTCTACCGATTTTTTCACAAACAATCAAGGCTTTGCTGGAAGAAGAAATTCTATGATGATTTACATTCCTTCACGTGTGGCGCTTATATTTGCTAAACAGCTATAATATTTATCGATAAATTATAAGAAATATATTGATTATTTTATTTACTTACGAATACTACTGGTGGTTCTAATGTATGGCATTAATCATGTCATTTTAATTATGGTGATAAACAATGAATTGAAAGCATTTATTTATAATTTCTTAATGCATTTTTAAAAACATTTTGGCGTATGAAATTATAATCGTAAAAATTATAGTTTTGGTAGTTTTTTAATTATACTATATTTCTTAATATCCAAAATAGCGCTGAACACCTAAAAAATTATTAGTTGCATAATTAAAAAACATTAATTATTACTGTTTAACTTCCTTATCAATTATTATTGCAATCTATTATTAAAAGTTAATACAAATTACTATTTTATATAAGAAATTGTTGGGAAAGGTTTCGTTATAAGTTACTTTTCTCAATTGAAAATGGGATCGAATGTAAAAGGAAATTATTACAAATTAATTATAAATTTGTTAAAATTTTTTAAAAAGTGCCATATTTTTAGATCAAATAATTTTTTAGAAATTAATAAATTTTATATACTAATTTTATTTAATTTAAACATAATTGTTATATTTGTTTAAATAATAATTAATAGACATTTATAAATAAACCTATTGTTATTTCTAATTGAAATTGAACGTACGTTTTCTCAATTCTTTAATATAATTATGATCGAAATTGTAAATACTAAATTTAGAGTGCATATAACTGTTTGGAACCATAATTTTTTGTCTAAAGTAAATTTCGATATTAACATTAAATTTTCCAAAAAATGGGTAAAATTCGATTTAAAATCCGAATTGTTGGATTCTGATTTTAGTAGATTCGATTCTGATTTTAGTAGATTCGAGTAAATTCATAATTATAACAAGTTATATTTAAGTTACTCTTAAGTATTTAAAAGCCTAAAAAACTTCAGCTCGAGTTAACGAGTTCTGGCAAATGCTTATCTATAATTATAAATATTTTAATTTGTTTACCGTGCAATTTATTGGAAATGTGATAACGTTTGGTCAATACATGATAAAACACGAAATTTAATACGTTGCAATTTTACTGTAAAGATAAGTTTTCTGATTCGCACAAATATCTTCCAACTTTTATTGGGAAAGTGCAGGAAAATTATAACATTTGTCTCAAATTACAATCGAAGTTAAATTATGGGTCCTAATCAGAAGTTTTCTTATCTCTGGATATTTTTTTTATGATATCTATGCCTGGTTATAATATTTGGTAAC
The DNA here is from genome assembly GCA_034700185.1 of Phthiracarus laevigatus. Classification (NCBI taxonomy): domain Eukaryota; kingdom Metazoa; phylum Arthropoda; class Arachnida; order Sarcoptiformes; family Phthiracaridae; genus Phthiracarus; species Phthiracarus laevigatus. The sequence goes on from JAQIXJ010003409.1 coordinate 9,649, forward strand.
AATTATCAATCAGTAATTTGTTATCAGGAAAAATGAATGAAATTTAATATTAAGATTGAATAGTTTTAATCTACAAATAAATATGGTATAAAATTTAAATGCAAGTTCATCGACCGATTCTATTAACATTCCAAACAAAAAGATAACCACCATATTTAAGTTTGTGAAAGTATTTTGTTGTAGCTAACAGTCATGAAAGGTTTTAAAGCAAAGCCTTTAAGCCAAGAAATCGTACGTTTATTCTGTTTTTGTCGACTTACATAAATGTTCAAATATTTGCGTTTGCTTTGCAAATAAAGAACTTAATCAATCAAATCGCGCGTTTTATACTATCATATTAACACCCAAATGTACTTTACTTTAATTCGAATGTATTTTATACACTTTATCCTATAAGCAGATTACATTTTTCACATCAGTTCTGAAATTAAATATTGATGGCTGATCTATACACTAAGTGGTCATTTTTTAAATTGAATAATCTAATATTGAATTTCTGTTTCACTTATTAATTTAAAAAACCCTCTTTTGCCACGTATATCATGAATTTTTGCGACAAGGTGTGCATACAATATAATTTCTCGAATTATATTTGAAATGTTAAAATTACAATCATTATCAATTTAGGGATATGTTGAAATTATGAGAAATCACGTTATTTTAGAGTGTCGTATTACAGTAGTTAAAGTGGTTTAATACAATAAAAATTAAAATTTGGCAAATATACTGTAATATTTTGTTAGGTTTCCTTAAGTTTGCACAGATTAATTTGAATGAGAATATTTGGCTAAACGTAAGCTTACAGTCCTAGCAAACTACATGTATAGCTTGAACTAAAGTTTAAAGCATGAATTTTTTATGAGTTTTATTTTAAATACCACTATTTCGTGACAATCGTGACTTATAGCGTTTTATGTTTACCTTACATTGAATTTATAAAGTGCTATTTGTGATTGACTGAAAATTAATAATTTTATAACTAACATTATTTAGTATTTACAGTAATAGACATCTCACTAAGCAGTTAAAGTGATAAAGTGATCTCAACAGTTATGATTATTTTAGCAAATATAACTTAATTAAGGGTCATATAATAATGATAACTAGTTAAATATCCCATTCTTGACCTTAAAAGTGGATAACCACTTTATTATTAAATTTTTATTATTATTTAGTGCAGATGATAGCTAAGAAATGATAAATTACTATATCTAAAAACTTTTGTAAACGGTTTATATAAAGAATTTAATTTTATTAAGTGTGTCATTAACTAATTCATGAACAAGTGATGCAACACAATGGTATGATAACGGGCTCAATACTTTTACTTTATATACTAAGTTATTTTTTAATTAATTGTTCTCTTCAATGTATTTTTAGCTCACTTTGACAAAGTCAGCTATTGGATTTGACATGTCCGTGTGTGACGGACTCTGTCTGTAGACTTTTTTAGCACACAAAATTCAGACAAAAATGAACAAAATTTGGTCAAAACTGGCTTAAATAGTGGCAAAATAGAGCTTAATTTGAGTGTAAATTGGGTTAAAATTGGCTTTAATATTGGCAAAACAGGGGCTAAATTGGGTCGAAAATGCCTAAATATGGGGTAAATTTGGTCAAAACTGACACAAAATCGGGTCACAAATGGTTAATATCTGGCCAAATATGTGTAAATTTTGGTGTCACGCATCTTAATAATTAAACTAAAACACGTTATAACACGCTCCTAATTGCGTCTATAAGAATATTTTTGATGTTATCTCGTCGACAGCTAAACTACGAATGAATGAAAATATCCTGGAGTACTATTTTAACATGTTTTAAAACATATAAAAATATTAATAAATATAAAATAAACAATATTAATAAAATTACAAAAATGTTAGCAACAATAGAATAAGTTCTTTTGGTGAAAAGGAAATGCAGATATTTATACTTAACTAAACTGAGGAGATTATCTAATCGATTAAAAAACATTTGAATCAAAGTGAGAGCTTTATAATGTTTTATTGTTGGTTCTAACTAAAAACTGCTTGGTTATTCTTATTTTTAGCTAACTTTGTAAAAGTCAGCTATTGGATTTGACATGTCCGTAACTCTGTAACTCTGTGTGTAGACTTTTTTTAGATCACAAAAATCAGGCAAAAATGAACAAAATTGGGTCAAAATTGTGCCAAAACTGACACAATGTGAGTCAAAATGTGTCAAAATTGGCTTAAATATTGGCGCAAAGGAATTAAATTTGGTCAAAAATGACTAAAAATGGGGCAAAATTGGTCAAAATAGACAAAAAACAGGTTCAAAAATGGTTAATATCGGCAAATATGAGCAAAAATTGGTGTCACGCGTCTTACTAATTATACTAAAACGCTTTATGACACGCGCCTAATTGTTTCTACAGTATAAGACCAGTTTTTATGTTACCTCGTCAACAGCTAAACTAAGAATGAATAATAATATCCTTAACACTCACTGATGTACTATTTATAAAAATGGTTTAAAGCACATAAAAATTTTTATCGAAACAATAATAATTAAAAGTTTTGTTTGTTTATAATTAGAAATCAATAATGTAAGCCAACAATAGATTTAAATTCAAAGTGAGCGCATTACTAATGTTCATTCTTGTTTTTTATTAAATTCAAACTTTATTTTATCGTATAATATACTAAAAGAATGATCTCTCTCTCTCTCTCTCTCTCTCTCTCTCTCTCTCTCTCCGTCACGTTCTCCTACAATATTTAAATCAGCTACTTTTACGAACGTTAACTTAAAATATATAAAATTTTTAACCATTTTTAAACATTTATAACAATGTTTAATAGCACTAGAAAAGTTAAAAGTGATAATCAACAATTAAATAATTTTTAACGAGTATATTAATGATTTTAAAAGTACGGGCTATGATAGCAATAAACTTATTAATTATTGATGTGAGCGTATTAAAGAGTTAGAAATGTTTTAAATCCCGCGAAGCGGGTTTCTAAAGCTAGTATGTAAACTAAATTACAGAGTTATAAAATAATTATAGAAAATATTATATTTCTAGAAAAAATGATAATTTTTTAATTTTTGCTGTAAAAGACGCATATGCCGATCGTTTTTTGTCTTAAAAATAACTAACAATATTTAAAATTAATTTTAAATGACTTATATTTTTATAGCTTTATTCCCTTTATTTGAGATTTTCACCACGCGTTTACAGAATATATTTTATTTTTAATAAATTACCCTTATTGGTTTAAAATCATT
>JAQIXJ010003410.1:0-12899 GCA_034700185.1 Phthiracarus laevigatus
TAATAAAACAAAATATCAGAAATTAAAAGTATTTAAACGAGAATATCAAAAATACAAACGGGCATAATAATGTTATTTCCCCGCGAAGCGGGTTTCTAACTAGTAATTCACTAAACTAATGCACGTATCTATTAACTTAAAAATACATTTGAATAATTATGAGCCTTTGTAATGTTTATTCACGCTTAGATAAAATCAAATCAGATTTTAACAATAATAATTGAATATAATTATACTATTAGTATAAAAATTAAACTTTAAATAAAAATACATTATTAAAAATTTACTTTTATGTAAAAACATTTGCCTGCATTATAAAAATTTGTTAAGAACTAAGATAATATGTGTCATGTTTTATAGTATTTTTTTGTATTTGGTAATAAATACACTAGTATTACAATTATTGGAAAATTAAAAGAATTCTACTAGTTTTTGAACCTGGTTAAACACGTAAAACAAAATTAATCTAAGTATTAAAGTAATTCACAAGTACACGGGCGCCTATACTTTTTAGTCCAATCGAAGGAAAAAAGCCACCATCAGGTATACTTATTGAACGTTCTCCTATTAATATATAGTTTCGCTTGAAATAAACAACAACTGGTTCACGCGAATGAATATCATAGTTTTTAATAAACTTTATTCCACAGCCAATAACATCGCCATTTTCCCATATCGGTCCAAATGGCTGTCCATAACCACGTTCTATAAAAATCTTTCCATCATCGCCGTGATACGCAATCGAACCTTTATCCCAACCTGGAAGGCTATCACTCGAATAAACTTTGCACGTTAATCCTACAGCTATAGATTTATGGCTTCCTAAATCTAAAATTTTTACTTGAAAATAATTATTTATTTCCGTTATTGGATATGAAGAATGCGAATTATAGATCTTCAGTTCAGACACATGAGTTATTGGATAATAAATTTCATTTTCTTCATTAATAGTATTTTTGCTATTTTTCCACTGTTGTGTACGAATTAATGCTCGTATTTCGTCTTTCGATTTCATAATTTCTTTTTGTTGGTCCAACAAAAGTTGAGCCAACAGTTTGATACAATTATGGGTTTTATATTCTTTAGCAGTGATTGTCAAACCACATCCTTTGTCGCATGTTTTTTCCATATTTGGATTAAATGTGCAAAAATCGATATGATTCTGTAAACTTTCCAGTTTAACTGTTGTACGACAGCCATGATGTTCTGATTAAAAATTAAATTTTATCATTTATCTTTTTACTGGTAATAAATTACACGCTTATATAACATTTCGGCTTAGTAGCAAATTCGAACTAAATGGTCAAAATGTTTAAATTCGTAAACATTAAGCTTAAATTGGACTCAACACTCTTTAGAATTTTAATTTCAATAAATCAAAATGTAGTTGAAGATTCTTCGATATTAGTAGCGTATTATTATTTTTTGCATTATTTATATATTTAATTCCGTAAGGCTGTTTTTTGCGCGTGTTTTCTGACCAAAGGGTAATAGATACGATTACCTCGTAAGCAGAAAAGTTATATGGAATATACTGAGGGACTCGGGAAAAAAAGAAATTTTTTAATTAATTATTTTAAGGGAGGTTTCGGTGGGTTTATTGTACGAAAAGTACAATACGAATAAAGCTTTTTGCGAAATTTGCGCAAAATATACGCGCGTTTGCAATTCAAATATGCTGTTAGTCTAAATAAAGCATTTTTGCTTTATAAGCCGCTAGTCTATATTATTACGATTTTACTTTTTTATGTGCATTATGCTTCAATTGTCAGCGAAAGTATAATCAAAAAGTAATTTATGTGAAGAAACTTTTGAAATAAAAAATTAAAAAGGCTCAAATGCCCTTCATTGCCGAGCGTATGGCTAAAAGTTATTGACAATATGTAATTTTTGTAATTTATACATTGCCAGTAAAAACGTCCACGACTTGTATTTACGTCAAAAAGTTATTGAAATCTCCATTAATGTTCCCATGCCGTGAATTTTATTAATAATTATTAGATTAAGCTATTGTGGTAGTTATAAAGAAATAAAGTTTTACACGTAATTCAATCTGATTCGGAATTGATTTTAACCACTATTTTTATCATTTATCAATCATTAAAAATATTTTTTAAAATAATACCTACCAAAACTGCATTTTATCTCTAATTTTAGCAAAAGATTATTAAAAGCTCTCGAAATCGGTTTAACTTGATTTAATGTAATTGGTTTTCTATCGACGGGACAAATACTATTTACAGAAATCCAGTTTTTTATACACTGATCGCAAAACATGTGTTCGCATTGTTGTAATTGAATACCATTTTCCAAAACCATTGTACAAATTGTGCAAATAAATTCATCGTCCACGTGTGTAACAAATCTTTCTAAATCATAACCCATATTTAAACAATTGATTTAACTAAAACTTATTTTTAGAGTAAAAATCGTATATTCACAACAAATAAATTTATTCATAATACATGCAATGGCTGTCTTGAACACAATAATTTAATCGCATTTCCTACATTCTGATAAGAAAGAGATACGGCAAATATAAAGAGAAATGTCAAATAAATATACGCATACTAGAGTGTGCCAGATTTTGAAGGCTTGTAGGGTTTTCAATTCACATTTTTAAAAATTAATATGAATTAATTAATAAAACTCTTTCTTAAGATAAGGTTTCTTTTTTTATTAAATAGAGTATATTATTTTATATGCTATTGACTAACACGTAAGCTTGTGTGCAAAAATTTTCCTATTTTTGGGTGGGGTTCTTCTTTTCAGATTTAATGGAGGGGGTTTTAATGGTTGGAATCATAGATTGATGGCTTATCCAGTCGGATTTTTCAATGAGTATACAAGCGTATCACAACAAAAAAAACTTAATAATTCTATTTATTAAGAATTAAAAGGTTGCGACAGTGTATTCATAGAGTCGTTTATATAAAAAGTTTATTAACATTATGGTATTTTAATCAAAACTATATTTATTTTTTGGCATAAAATATTTTAAAAAATTATTTCACTAAGTGTAAATAGTTATTGCAATATTTATTTATTTTAACAAATAATTTTCTCGTCGTTATTTTTAAAAGGATTCTCTGAATTTCCTTAGCACTCGAATTTATACATAAATCAAATGATTTAAATGTCTAGAAGTGAATCAAGAGAACCGATAAATTAACATAGCTTACAGCCAGAGAGATTATTTTTGGTCTTTTTACTACAAAATATTGAACAAAAAATTTTAAAAACATTTTTTAAAAAATTTTAATCACGTTTAAGCAAAATTAATTCAATAATCTAAACAACTAAATATTAATAAACTAAACTATTTAAGTTATAGTGACGATAATCTTCGCGCCAATACTGTTAGTGTAAAATGACGGATACAAACCAAAGTCTTTTAAATTCACTGATTTTTCCCAAATTGTTTTCTTATTACGCATAAAATACACAATAACATCATCATTAAACGGTTTGCATTGTTTCGAAAATTTAACTCCGCATCCAATAGCATCATCTTTTTCCCATTTCGGAACAGTTTCTCTTTCCGTGGGTTTAATTTTTGGCACATACATATAAACAGTTCCAGCCGTTCCATTATATTCAATATTAGTTTTTGGTTGTTCAGTGTCACTTCTGGTCAAACGGCAATGAGACAATGCTAGAAATGAACTGTTGTTTCCCAAATCAATAACTCTTATTTCAATGTATGAATTATTTTCGTTAAGCGGGTAATTATACTGCGCTAACCCAAATAGATCATTACCCGAAGCTTTAGTACGGCACTCAATCGTATTTTGTATTACTGTAAGACCATTTGGACTGAACCATAGCGTCCTTTTTCTAATTTCGCTCAGTTCATCCTCGAGCCGAGTTATTTGTTTTTGTTGTGCTATTAGAACATTAGCTAATTGGCCCAAACAACTGTGTGAATCAATTTCATTTTGGCATATTTCTAGACCACATTCTTTGTTGCATTTAATTTTTAAGTTATGATTAAATAAGCAGATTTTAGCGTGACTGTGAAGATGTTCTAATTTTAAAATTGCATCACATCCTTGTATTTCTGCAAAATTTAAACGCATCTCAGTATATATAAATATCATAATTTTCCTTAATTATATTGAAAACCTTATATTCCTCATAGTTTATTTTTCTAATTAGAAGATACTTGAAGTTAGCCTTAGGTTAAGAGCCTATTCTTTTTATTAAGCTTTGATATCTATATATTTATTTTGGTAAAGCTGTTTTTTTGTTCGTATTTTCTGACCAAACGGTAAGAGATACCTAACACCACAAGCAAAAAAGTTATTGTGATTTTAATGAGGGAATCTGCAAAAATAGAGAAATTTTCAAAATAATTAGTTTTAAATAAATTATTTTAAGGGAGGTTTAGGTGGTTTGAAAGTACAAAAAGTACAACTCCGTAAGGCGTTTGTAGAATGTTGCACAAAATATTCACAAATGCTGTTAATCTAATAAAAGCATTTTTGCATTTCGAGCCACTAGTTATATTTAATTTTGGTCCTAATTTTTTTAAAAAGTTTTAATTATTATAGAAAACAAGAACTTTACTTTAATAGATAGCTCGCTCTTTTCAGATTAATGCATAATTATGAGACAAATATTTAAGTTTTTAAACCTTTATTGTTATATAGCACATTCCTTTATTATTATCAAAAATAGTTGATATCACATTATTAATATAAAACAGAAAATATAATGACAAACTGACAGACAAGGTAAAGTCTAAGAGTTCGTTTTTCAAAAAAGTGATCTTGACAATTTAAAATTAAAAATTTTTAAAAGTAAAAAATTACATTAGAAATCTTTAGCTAACTGGAGATTTTTATTGTTTAAGCCTAAACTATTTTAAATTAGTAATATTTTAAACATAATTTATGCAGAACAAATCTTGCTGTAAAATTTATCTGTTAGCGATAGACAAGAAATTTATTGTGATTAATGAACTATTCTACAGAATTGTTATTAAGTTTCCTAAAAGTTTTGTAAATTACATTCAATTTAATCCAAAACTTACCGAAATCGCATTTTACCTCTAACTTTAGTAAGAGATTTTGAAATGGTCTTGAAACTGGTTTAATATGACCTAAAATTAATTCGTTTCGATCAATGGGGCAAATATTATTAATAGAAATCCATTCCTTTATGCAATTTTCGCAGTAAATGTGATCACAATGTTGTGATTGCACAGCATTTTCCAAAACCATATTACAAATGGGACAAATAAATTCTTCATCCACTTCTGTGATAAATCTGCTTAAATCATAGCCCATTTTTGATGTATCTGTTTCTCTCCCTGTCTGTCTGTCTGTAAGTCTGTACTGTCCATCTGTAGGTCTCTCCGGCAGAACGGTTGTATCTGTCTCTGCTCACTCCCTGTCTTTACGTGTGTCCGTCCGTCTGTCTCTGTCTCTATCTTTGTTGCCGTTTGTAAGTCCGTCTCTGTCTCTATCTCTGTCGCCTTCTGTCTGTCCGTCTGTCTGTCTATATCTCTGTTGCCGTCTGTCCGTCTGTAAGTTCGCAGTCTATTAAATAAAGGAATTTTCCTATTTTTTTATTTGGAAAAATCTAAAAAGTGAGCTCTCTACGTATGTGTTATTCTTGTTTTTAATTTCTAACAGATATAATTTATACTAAAACAAAAAATAACACAATTATGCATCTACTTAATTTATTTTATTAGTAAAATAATTTAATGTAAAATATAAACTATAATTGAAGATTTTAATAATTTTCTTTGGATAGTTAAATAAGCTGTCTAAGTTATAAATTTCACATTCATAACAATAATTCGTTCAGGCTATTCGATTACAAAAATGGTTTAGTATAATTATATTTAATTAAACATATTAAAAAACAATTTAAAATTAGTAATTAATTGAAAGCTTTACAAAATAAATGATAATAAATGATAAATATTTGGTTGTGAAACCTTCAATAGTTTAGTGTTTTTAGAGTCCAACAATCTAACATAAAAGACTCGGTCCAATCCATGAATTGGATTCCAAATGTGAGTTATTCGTCCCCGATGCCAGTTTTTGTTCTGATCACGAACGGCTACAAAATCGAATATATCATAATTATCATCCCAATCTAAAACGTTGTTGTACACATCATTTAGTGCCCACTTGCATAGTTTTAAACAAACATCAAGTTTTCGAACCATTCTATAAAAAATTGAGATTACTTGTAATTATAAATAACAAAATATGTTTTTAAATTTTATTTCTATTATAATTTTTTTTAATTTTTCATTATTATTATTTTGTAACGAATTAAAGCTGCAAAAGTTACAACAATAACTTATCCTAGTTTATACAAATAGATTAACTTAAACAAATATTTGTTAAATTTATAATTTTAATAAGTATGTGTAACTTGGTAAAAGGTCTAAACACGGCTTGTAAAGTCGCAAAAACTTTTAATTGCAGAATTAATTAGTTATAAGTTTTTTATTTCTCTGGCTAGACCTTTGTTATGCCATTAACCGTCACAACCACAAACATTTCTGCACATAAAAGACAAAGTTCTTGGTTAATGCCTTTTATAAAAGATGATCAAAGGCATACCTTCATAAATAGATTTATTAAACAAATTGATTTATAGTCAAAAAGAATAACAAAATTTGAAAAAATAGTTCTATTTATATGGTTAGCATTACTTTAAAACTTGCAACAATATTCATAATTACGTCATAATAGTTTGTAGTAAATTAAATCCGAAATCATTAGTTTATTTAAGAATCATACAAAATAAGTATCATAATGTTTGTAATTAATAAAAAATTTTACAAAGCAAATTGTTTTGTTTTACAAGTTTCGCAACTAAAATGTAGTCCATCTGAGAAAACCTTAACAATCAATGATACATTACAGTTTTTGTCATTATGAAATTGCATGATGTCTTGAATTTGTTTTTTAAAAATGTTATAATTTGTAGATAGATGAATAAGTGCTCAGCAATTACAACACTGAATGAAATGTTTAGATGTTAAATCCATATAATCCAAATGGCATTTTTGGCAAACAATTTTCCCATATTGATTAAATTGATGAAAAAACATGCGATGATTGCTATCCAAGCATAAATTTGGCTATTAATAATAAAAAAAAGTTTATAATATTTTTAAATATTTATTTCTGAAACATACGCATGGAGGAATTGGTATATTGCAAAACTTTTCTTGCATTATTATATGATTTTGCTGAAATATTTCTAATTCTGCTTGCAGTTCAACATTCCAAAAAACTTCATTCTAAAATGTTTAAGTTCTATAAAATAAAAAAACACAAAATATATTTAATATATGACCTTTACAAAAACCAAATCATCTGCAGTTTCGTTGAAAAAGTACTTCAAATTTCCTTTTGAATCTCTAAGATCATTTGACTTTTTATTATGAACTGAAGTACATATATTCAATTTAAGTGAATCACTCTCTAAAAAATCGTCGACAATTGAACAAAAGTTCATTTTAGAAATTAATTTCTCCATTAAATCTTAAAATAAGTAAAGAAAAAACATTTTTAATTGTTTAAAAAATATTGTTTATTTTGAAGTTTGTTAAAACAAATGTAATAAATTTAAATGCATTTATTAATTTTAGACAAAATTTTAATTTTTGGGGAGAGTGCGTACGCTACATCTTTTATAGAAAGTTTTAATAAACATTTTGGTTTCGGCCAAATAATAAGATTAAATCAGTTTATTTTTAGACAACATTTTGTTTTTAGCTTTCAGTTTTGCATTTTGCTTTTTTAACATTTTAATTACAAATTCTTGATTGTATTGTATTTTTGATTTAGATAGGATTTTTATATGTTTTCTAAGCTAACAATCTTTTTATTTTTCTCCTTAACCACTTCTAAAATTTTTTGAACTGCTTGTTGCATTAATTTAGCGTTATTTTCTTTTATTAATGTAATTGTCACTGATTTTAATTCGTTAACCGATTTTTGATAATGATCCATTTGAACTTAAATTAGAAGATAAAATGTTATTCAAAATATACAAATTTTAGTTATAAACAATTACTGTAAACCAACTCTAACAAGTTTAATAAAGAAGTTATAATTCTAATATATAGTATTTAATAAATGATTTTTATAACATACATATGTTTATTTTGATATATAAAAGATCTATTAAAGTTCTTTAATAAATAATAGTAAATGGTTTATTTAACCCAATTGTTTTATCTCTAATTTTAGTAGTTGGATTGATGCACAGATTTTTAAAACGAAAATAATTCGCTAGCAAAATACATGGCGCTTGAATCCCCAGCTAATTAATAATTGTTGTTTTGGTTGTTAGTGCACTTTTTGTTATAAATGGATTGATATTAAAAATTCATATTTAAATAAATAAATTCAAAAAACAGAAAAACTGTAAACAATTATTTCAAAATAATTGAGTTTTTTTATTAATTTTTAGAACATGATCAAATAAACACATTCAGTTTATAGAATCATCTTTAATAATTGAATTTAAGACAAATTAAGGCATAATAATATTAAAAATAAGTTTAATTTTGAATGTTCAATTTGAATTCGTATGATTTGATGAGTCGATTAGCTTTAACATTTCTGCCTTTGCACTGGTTTTAGCCCACCCCTGTCCGGTAATATTAAGTTCAGGTATTTTATGGCGTACGTAAATTTCCGTTTTGCCAGTTGCACGGTTTGTTAACTTTTATTTTTTGAAAGTATATTTGTTTGCTTTTAGTCTATAATCTTTAATTAGTTTGCACGCAACTTTTCGTGGAGTCGATTTTGAGGTAATTATAGCCTGAAGTTCTGCTGGCTCGGTGATAGCTTTCTCCAAATCGAGGTTAACCAAAATTCTTTTTTTAGTATCTAGTGGTGGCGGTAAAGCCATAGATCGGTCTATTTTCGCGTTAGGCTGCTTTAAATCAAGGTTTGATAAACCTAATGTATCATTTGTTGGCCGTCATATGTGACTAATTATATCGTTTGAAATAAGTAAAATATAACAATAAAACTTGTGTTAAACTGTAATTTTCTTTTCATTAAGCTTAATCAGAACTGTTTGTCCCAACATAGCTGTCTCTTATGCGAGCGTAAGACAGAGCATCATAGCAAATCCCAGGGGTTAATCGCATACACGATTCCTTAATACCTAGGATAGTACGATGCTCAGGCTTACACTCAGACGCAGGTCTGTCCTGACGGGTCGGAGACTCACATTCGAGATTATTTAATTTAATTTACATTTAAAACTTTATTTTTTATTAAGTATGACATATGTGTTGGGAATTATAAATGCGTTAATTTTTATTTCCCCCAACAAGAAATTAGTTTTTTATGGCTAAATAAATGTTTAAAAGAATGAAATACATATAAAATTAAAATTAACTATTTTCTCTTATTGCGCTTTTTTTCGGATGAAACTTATCTGCACTGATAAGCTGTGCGAGTTTAATCACTGTAAATCACTATAATATACGTCTATCTGTTTATATAAAGTTGAAAAGAGAGTGATTTTTATTACTTTCGAATTGGTACTATCGCATATCATGGCTATTGTTATTCTGTAAAACTAGGAAAAAACTCAAATATTTTTTAACCTCTTATTAAAAAACTAAAACGTCTTTCGCTATCATAAACTTAATGCAAAGAGTATAAACAGAGTATTTTTATAACTCAATGATAAATTCATCAGTTAATTGTCATAATTATCTTCTAAACTGATTAACTATGGCTCAGACAATTATTTTTGATTATCATATTAAATGAAGAGATTTTTAGCTACAACTGATCAAATCTTTAGGAAATGCGGAGTTGTTTTTTGAATTCAATAAACGTGTGAAACAACAATTGTATAAGAGTATCTGTAAATATAAAGTAAATGGTTGAAGGTTTGCAAACATTTAAAATGCGATTCAAAATACTATGCGATGAGATAGATATTCCTGTTTTTTTATTTTGCTATTTATTGCTGTTAATGTAATGCCAAAAACAAGATAAAATTGTTAATTACAGTACACAAGAAAATTAAATAAATGATAGTATAACGGAAAAGGTAAAGCGATGAAATATAAACTGATTCCGACAAGTATTTTGCGAAAACTTTGGAAAGTAAATAGTGCTGTAAATTCTGTGCTTAAAAGCGTTGATGAGGCAACTGTTAAACGGTGTGTGAAAATGTTTGATGATTTGAACAAAGTTGAGCAAAAAATTAATGATTTAGCAGCTGATGTCGAGAAAATGGAAGATTATCTCGATAGGTATACATTGAATGAAGTGAAGAATCTACAGCAAAGTTATGGCATATATCAATCAGAAGTTCAAAAAAATTTATCCGAACACCTAATAAAAGTTCGATCTGGAAACGAATCGGTCGATAGACTTAACGAAGTAATTCAACAGGCATTAAAGCATCCTTTTTCATACGAAACTATCAATTTGTCTCGTTTTGACAGCACACTCGAAGAAATTTCGTTTATTGAACTGTTGAGGAAAATGAACGTAACTGTTCTTAATAGGAAAATAATTTTTAAAAATTTTTTATTGGAAAACTTTAATAATCAAATTTATCTATTATTCTACAATTTTACTCGAAACGAAGATGTAATTACAGGCGAATTTTGGAATTTGCTTGAAAACAGACAAAAATTTGGAGCAACAGCAATGTTTGCCGCAATAAGCAATCAAATTCTAAATGAAAATAGCTATCCCTCGCATAGTATAGAAAAAGTTTCACTGTATCTCAAAGGTAAAGTGGAAATAGAGAATTTTGAAATAAGTTATATACCGGAAAATGCGACAAATCCAGAACTATGGTCATTCTATTTTATGCAGAATCAAGTCTCTAGACTGATTAGAAATCCAGTGCCCATTGGTTTCATTTATGTTCAGCTTCCGAACGAAAAGTCTCCAACAGAAATATGGTCATCGATATCATGGAATGATATCAGCAATACTTATGCTGGTGTGTTCTTCCGAGTGGATGGAGGAGAAGCTGCAACGTTCGGACAAATTCAAGGCGACAATGCGCCGCGTTTGGTAAGAGTTAATCGTCACGAGCGTACCATACCGGATGAAAAGTTCGATGTTGACGTTCCAAAAGGCGGTTGCAGTAAGTGGTCCTATACTGGCAATTGGGTGAATGACTATAATAATGGGGAGTGGCGTAGCTATTGTTCGTCCGATGGAGAAGTGCGACCACGCAATATGGCAATTCGTGTTTGGAAAAGAGTCGCTTAATATTTTGTCAGTAACTTTTTTTATTAAAAAATCTGTTATTTAAGGAGATTTAAACATCTTTTTAAATTTTTAAAAAAAATATGGTTTGACTTTGAGTATTAAAGATTATTTTACAGAATTCACAAATTCAACATATCTATCATATTATAATTTTATATCTAATTATGCGATTATAAGTCTTACATTGATATTAGATAATCAATACAGAAAATTTTTAATAAAATGTTTGATGTTTAAAATTTATTGGAACATGTTTATTGTTATTATTAATATTGTACATAATTAACACAGAAATACTTATTTCATACCTTTTGCTATTCACGAGATTAATAAAACACTTAAGTAAAACCAAAAAAGTTTTTATATGTTTTACCAATTTGGCCATGTTTGTGTCACAACTATAGCCATCATAACTCATTGCAATCATTGCATTCTCGTAACATTAGGAAGTTAATGAAGCATTGTTTAACGCGATTCTTAAATATTCGTAGCAATTTAGTGGAAATCGGGCAAAATGTATGCAACGAAGTACAGTGCAGTTTGGATGAGTTGGGTAAAGTGGAGCACCAGTGCAACAGTTCATTCGAATATGATTGTCTGAGAGAGAGTTTTGAATAATCGGTGAGAGTATCGAGCACTGATAACACTATTGAGACGGAAATTATAATTAGGTGCAAATTAGTGCCCGATTTGTTGATCACGTATTTACCCGCTTATCGGTTGATTCAGTTTATCACAATATTGGGAGGAATATCTTAGTTCTCGTTTTGCATCATTTGGTTTATACTTACTGTCGTTAAATTAATTAAATAAATGTTAGAATTGTATCAATTGTATTGTATTAAATTAAATTAAATTGAATATTGATATTGGTCTAAATTATTTTTTAAACAAACTATTTTTTTTCTGTGTACTTATTATAGGTAGTTATTTTCTCTAATTTTATTTGGTGTGGAATATTCTAATATATTCAATCATTAATACGGATTTTAACGAATGCAATTTAAATGTGTATATTGGAACATGTGTTCACTGGAGAAAAATCAAAATAACTGAAACTAATTCGATATCTGCAGCTTATTTTTATTTATTGCATTATCTAAATAATGGCTATTAGTGTTTAAAATATGAAATTTTCAAATATATACATTTCCATTACCGCGCCAATGATTTCTTTTAACGTTAAAAAAATTGCAAATTCCAATAATGTTCTATTACCGTGAAATTTTAAATTACAATAATGATGCAGTTATATAAAATTTTAGTTTTACACGTATTTCTTTTTGAATCGGAAATGATTTTGAGTGGATATACTAGAACTTTAGAGTAAACAAGAACGGCACATTCATATAGAGCTCACTTTCTTATAGTTAAACTAAGCTTAAATTAAATTTAAAATCTCAAAATAAAATACATGCAAATTTCTGTGATCGAGCTAGAGCGGACACACAGACGGACACACGGACGGACAGATGGATGGACAGTGTCAAAAGCATAAGCTCACCTTTTTCAAAAAAGTGAGCTAAAAATTGTAATGTTTTAATCGTTTAGCTTTTAATACTTTAAACTTTATTTTAATGACTAGTTTTTATCAGTGATCATTAAAAGTATTTTTAAAATTAATACTTACCAAAATTGCATTTAATCTCTAATTTT
>JAQIXJ010003411.1:0-12884 GCA_034700185.1 Phthiracarus laevigatus
AATCGATCACATTAATCATAGCGAGGCAATCAAGACGAGGAATATCGCTATATTTTGGTCAATATTTAGCAGCATTACTGTTATTGTTGTTTGGCTATCGTGGCTGCTATGCAAACGAAACCGATCGAAGCATAGCAAACATCATAGCGTTTATACGCCAACCAATTGTAGTAATGAACATAATAATATGATCACACAAAAGCATGGCAAACAATATAATTCTAATATCAACGAATGGCTAATCGAGTCATCGGTGGTTAATTCCATGACAATTCAGAAGAATCCGGCCTACAATTGCGGCGACAATTCGACAACAATTATTTAAAGCATGACACTATTATTGCGAACCAACAACAAATACTTAACAATTTGAAATTGATTATATCTATAGAAATAATCGAAACCCGATGTATATATATATATAATTATTACACAAAAATCTTACAAAAAATTGTATTTTATAAATGTTTTGCTATTTTTGAAAAAATTGTTTAGATTTTGTGTAAATATATACTCGTAATCGCGTACACAAATACATTATTCGTCTTATAATTGTTTTTATAGAACATTTTTTAAAACCATTTTTTCTATTAATCACAAAATAATGTAATAATAATAATAATGTAAATCATAAATTAAATAAAAATCATATCGCTATCACTCTATAGCTCTTCTTTACTTGACTTAGAACTGACAAAATTCTGGAGAATATTAAGCCTTACCTGAAATTCCTTCTTCTTCGCGTCCGTTATCTTTCCCGACAAGATATTCTTCACGCGTTCGCGTTCACTGTCCAAAAATATGGCTCTTCTTTCAACCACTTTCTCCATGAGCTTAATATATATCTTAGCGGACGCTTTATCCGCTTCTCTGATCAAAGAATTGGCGGCTTTTTTCGCCTGTTCCAGTAATTTCTTCTGCGAATCTTTGGAAGCGCCATCTGCGGAGAATTTCTCAGCCAATTCGTCGAATTCGGCGATACACTGCTCCAGTAGTAACTTGATGTCCGAATTTTGCTTAATAAATGTCTTCAAGTTATCGGCCTTGAAGTCGTCATCAACGGTATATGTAAATGGAATTGGCTTATCGAATTCTCTTTTTCCCCTTAATCTTTGACACCCACTTCGGTTAAAATAATGTCTGGCGTGTCCTTCACTTCCTTCTCCAGTTTTCCGTACTCATCCTCTTTTGGTCCGTATGGATAAGCGGTATCGAACTTCACTAATGCCACCTTAAATTTGGGTATCACCTGTTCAACGAGAAACAACATCGCTTAATATTCACCATTTATGTTACAGTATTTCTCCCAAAATATTCAAAAAAAAAACAAAAATTGAATAAATACTGGAAATGATGTTTTACTTTCCTAACTAAGATTTATGATCGACAATAACAGTAAATAAACTATGAATGAGAAAGACACATCCATAGAGAGCTCACTTTTTTAGGCTAAATCCTACTTATTTACCAAAAAATATAATTTTCTCAACAAAGATAAAAAATGCAAAATCCGTTTATAAATTAAAGAAATAAGTGAAGTCCCCTTATTAAAAAACTTGGCACAGACAGACGGACGGACGGACGGCCGGACGGACAGACATTGTCAAAACCATAAGCCCGCTTTTTTTATAAAAAGTGAGCTAAAAATGCATTCATTTTGTTAATATATTTTTATGGATTTGTATTAATTAATCATTAATTAGATTTATTAAAACAGTTGAGTGTCTAAAACACACCTGCATATCATAACGTAAAATTGTAATCAACAATTGTTATTTTATCATCATTTATGTCTATTAATATACATCACCCAAAACTTCCATATCATTAACGAAAGTAAATGATTAGAAATCAATTAATGAATCGATATTTATTTATACCGCTTTATAATTATAGTAAATGTAAACTTAAATAACGAAAAGTTGTCTCTTACTTCGGCATTAAAAAACGTGAAAAATACCGATTTTTCACATATTAAAAAAGTGGTACTTCTAAAATAAGATAGAGTGACAATTGGTACGTATAATAAAACATTTTAATAGGTGTCGACCAAATAAATAGTCTATTATTTATTACCCAAATATCAGTTAATTCAAAACTAAACTAAATTAATATCAGCCTGAAAAATCGATGGCATTTAAATATTAGAAAATAATGAGTTAATTTAAGATAAAACTAATAACCTTATCGAAGCTAAACGCTCCTTTTGCCTCGCAGTTAATCAATACCAGTAATTGGAGCGCAGATAACGCAAACACTAACAATTTAAAGATGCATTTTGGTCCATTTTAATAATATTACGGTTAAACGGAAAACAGTATTATTGCTAAACAAAAACTTAATATATAAATGCGTTTAGAAAAAAATTCGTACAAAAAATCAATTGGATTAAAACAAATATATAAACGATTATAAAAACTATAAAATTGGATCTATGAGTTGTGTTTTCGCTTGAATAAGACGGTATTATTAGATAAATGATATGTGTACATAACCACAACATTAATTATGTCCAATTATTGTCCCCTAAAATGATCGCATAAACCATTCATATTGTATGCCCGTATGAAGTTTACGTTTGACTCGAACATTAGATAATCGTTGTCGTCGCGTGGATAGAGATTAACCATCGGCGAGTTAAGCGCTTGTAACTTATCATTAGGCACTATTTTTACGGTTAGATTCGATGTCACATATACGAAACGATTAATCGCTTTGCAGTAATAGATACCGCTGTCATCGACTACTGTTGACTTGATTTTAAGCACTCCGTTGTCCTTTAATCGATATCGCGCTGATTCTTCGATTTGTTTGTGATTATCGCGACTCCACTCGCATATGACACTTAATTTTTAGCATAAATTTTGGCGATTTTTAATCAGATTCTAGCCTATTTCGACATAAATTTTGTCCATTTTTGACCCTTTAAAAGCCAATTTTGAGCATACTTTTTGTATTATTGACCGTTTATTTTGTCAATTTTGTCCTTTTTGACTAATAAATTCCCTTAATTAGCATAAAAAGTTGGTGAAAATCCCTTTATTAAAGTGAGAAATTGGTCAAAATTTCTTTATTAGAGTAAAGATTAAAATCCCTTTATTAATGTAAAAAGTTCGTAAATCCCTTTATTAAAGTAAAGATCAAAATCCCTTAATTAAAGTTAGATTGTGCACGGACAGGCAGACGGACGGAAATACCCAAATCCATATATCTGACAAATTTGAAAAGCCTGATAAAAAATACAAAAAAAAACTAATAGCAGGATTTCTAACTGGATTAACTGTTTCTAAATGACCAAAATTAAGAA
The DNA here is from genome assembly GCA_034700185.1 of Phthiracarus laevigatus. NCBI lineage: Eukaryota > Metazoa > Arthropoda > Arachnida > Sarcoptiformes > Phthiracaridae > Phthiracarus > Phthiracarus laevigatus. Next base: position 3,308 of record JAQIXJ010003411.1, read on the forward strand.
TAAAAATTGAGTAGCATATGCCGGTTTTGACAAAAATTGTGATTTTCAGAATCAAAGTGGCAAAAAAATGCCGAAAAACTAGCCAAAATGGGCTAAATTAGGCTAAAATAATGGAATTTGATTAATAATAAAAGTGGCATATGCCGGCTTTTGCTGTAATAATATTGACTTACAGACTCAAAAATGTTGCAATATCAAGTCAAAATAGTGGAAATTCGTCAAAAATGTCAAAACATAAAGTGGCATATGCCACTAATAAACGATAAAAAAGTGATATGATTTTGATTTCATTTGCTTTTAACATAATATTTAACTTATAATAGAAAATATAAAATAATGGGAGCTAGCGAACGAAGAGAGGGAGCGACCATAAACTTACTAAAATCAAAATAGAAGTCAGATACTATGACCACATCGAGCTTGTTTTGTTACTTAAAATATCAATAGTTTGGTTCTTGTTTCTAACTAAAGTTAATAATTATTTTTAAATCTTAGTTATAGTTATAATTTCTTCAATTGGCATTATAATAAGTTCCTAGTTTGAAAATATAGAAATAACTCGAAGTAATAACATTAATTCAATTGTTATTACGCAAAATAATTACAGAAGTATAGTTTAATATTAAATTATCGTGATTTACTTAAGATCACTAATTTAAATAATTATAAATATATTTTTTTAATTTATTAATTTATTGCTATATTATCTAATAAATTTATAATATAATTATATCTTAGGTTATGTGTAATATTGTATACTGTTCGCTTAAATTCTACAATAATAAAAACAATTATTTTACCATAATAGAACTAAAAATAAAAGAGGTATGAGTTTCATTTTAAACTGGATTATAAAATTTTACATTTTAATATACCGAAGTTAAGTAAATCGTTAAAATATATTATAAACTTAGAAGTTATTAAATTAGTTAACAATGTCATGAAAACTTAAATATTTTGTCAGTAAGTTTTAGTTTTCAGAAAATAAGTATTTTAGACTGTAGACTATTTATTTTGTTAAGTAAACTTTTAAAATATTTAAAAATGATATATAATTTGGGAACAAATGGCTTTCGGAATTCTTTATAAATAGAAAAAATTAATTATTTTTTAATATTTATAATAAACTAGTTTTCAGCCCGTGCTTCGCACGGGTTATTAATGTTTATAAATTATGAATGTATAGAATTTCCATGCCCACCCCCTCGAGCGACCCCTTTTAACTCCGTTTTTGAGCTGAGTTGAATGATATAGGTGTTAAAGAGTATTTAAACATTTTTATGGACACCTCCTGTATGGGGGTGCCCACCCCCTCGAGTGACCCCTCATTTTACTCAGCTTATTCAGTAGAGTGGAATGATATAGGTGTTGATGGGTATTTTTAACATTTTTTGGACCCCTCATGTATGAGAGGGTGCCCACCACCTCGAAACCCCTACTTAACCTCCTCTCTTCAAGCTGAATCCAGTGATATAGGTGACGAGGGGGTGGGACACCCAGGGAAGGAGCCTATAAAGGTCTTCACAGACAGATAGACAAACAACAGACAAATTTTGTTATTTATATAAAGTGATAATTAATTTTTATGGAAAACATTTTATTAATATTGTAATAAATAACACACTAATAGTATGCTATGAGTGTATATTATTTGTCTTTTCATAGATACACATTTCATTAATACACAACATTAAGTGCGCAAACTCTTTACTATAGGAAACAATAACTATATTTTTTGACGGATAAAAAACGCAGTGTTATTGCTTTGGTTTTATATAGTTAGTAAGGGTATTAAATTTGTCAAACTCCAGATTCGGAAGAGTGGGGTATTTATGGAATGCCTGACTAAAGGGAAGTTCGAATATAATTTTTTGTATCGAACGATTCGGCCACAAAATCGAATTTTCGAGGTAACGAGGGAATGTTGTCCAGTGTCTTAAGCCGAATTCGATGAAACCACTTTTATTTAATAGAGAACATATAATTATATATATTAGAAAAAGATTTCGGCTGAGGGTGTAAAGGAGGGGTGTGGAGGGCCGTTAAAGTTTTGATGTCAAAAAGGGGGTGTTTTTTATTCTAAACTTTAAAAATTAATAATTATCCAGTAGTAGGGATTAGAGAAGTGGGGTTACTTTTAAAAATTGTTATCTGATTTAGGAAAAAGGAATACGGAAAACTGGGGGTGTGGGTAGCCAGGAAGGGGGAGAAGTAGAAAAGGGGCAAAAAATTTAAAAATTAATAACAATTGAACAGGTGGTGATAGAGGGTGGTAATTGTAATAAAAGTATACCCATATTTTATACTAAATAATTGAATAAAAATAATATGTAAAAATTTCATAGGAGGGTAGTAATAAGGGTGGGAGCAAATTGTATAATAAAAATAATTTTATAGACACCTAGAACCCCACCCCCTTATGTAATATATTATTTTGATCAGATAGACTGTGGCTATCGATTGACCTCACCAACAACCCCTTTACTCCACCCATTATCGAGATAATAAATAAAACCTTTTTATTATTCCCCTAAAGGTTTTTATTTATTATCTCGATAATGGATGGAGTAAAGGGTTTGTTGGTGAGGTCTATCGATAGCCACAGTCTATCTGATCAATATAATATATTACAATCTGGAATGTAAAAGAAACTATATTCTGTTTAGTTATATTTAATTGCATTTAATCGCTGTTAAAATATTTTGTGTGAAGTGGATAAATGTTAAAAGTTAAAAGTAATAAACACGATTTTTCATGCATTTACTTTCTTCGAATTTAATAAAAGTTGTTAATTTTTAGTTTAATTTGTAAAAGTCGAGCTATTAAATTTGGGATGTCCGTCTGTAACTCTGTGTCTGTAGACATTTTTTTATTTTTTATTATTTTTTCGATTTTTTTCAATTTTTTCAAATTTTTTTATTTTTTATGATTTTTTTAGCTCACTTTGAAAAAGTCATCTATTGGATTTGGGATTTCTGTCTCTGTAACTCTGTGACTCTGTAGACTTTTTTTAGATCACAAAAATCAGGCAAAAATGAATATAATTGGGTCAAAATTGGGCCAAAACTGAGTCAAAATGTGCCAAAATTGGATTAAATAGAGGCAAATGTGGGCTTAAGTTTGGTCAAAAAATGACTAAAAATGGAGCAAAATTGGCTTAAGTTGGTTCAAAAATGATTGAAAATGGGGCAAAATTGGTCAAAAATGACACAAAATCGGTTAAAAAATGGTTAATATCGGGGCAATTATGAGTATATTTTGGTGTCACGCGTATTACTAATTATAGTTAAACACTTATAACACGCGCCTAATTCTGTCTATAACACAATTTTGATGTTACCTCGTCGAAAGCTAAACAAAGAATGAATTAAAATATCCTAAACACTCACTGAAGTACTATTTATAACAATGTTTTAAAGCATATAAAATTTTTATCGAAACAATAATAATTAAAAGTTTTGTTTATTTAAAAATAGAAATCAATAATGTAAACCAACAATAGATTTAAAGTCGAAGTGAGCGCATTACTAATGTTCAATCTTGTTTAATGATCAATCGCATTGATTTCGTTTTTTTAAAATTGTATAGCAAGTTCATTTTTTTATAAATTTTTTTAACTATTCTAATTTATTATATTATCACATCAAATATTAAATTGTAAAATATTCGTTAGAAATGTTTTTATTGTTAATTTTAAAAGTTAGAACATCTCTCCATAGGCTCCAGGCTTTCGTAAGCAGAACCTAAGCCTCGAACCTCAGGTTCAGGCTACAAAAAGTAGACCTCGAACCCGAGCCTATTCCAAAATTAAGAACCTTAGCCCGGCTCTGAGCCTGAGGTTCAGGCACAGGTTCAGGCTCAAGAGGCTCTCAGGCTCTAAACCATCGTCACTATACCTAATTTTTTCTTTCTTATTCGTGAACTATCAAAATTCCTAACTTAAAAGATTATTTTTTACAAAACCTTAAAATATACATACTAGTCTAAAACTTGGAATTTTTGCGCTACTAATGATGTTTTCAATTAGTTGATTCGAAGCCTAATAAACGTTTATTTAATAGAAAATACAAATTTTCCGCTCTTTAAAGATTCCTAAAATGCAAAAAATTACATACCATACTTATTTGGGATTGTTGTTTTATTTTTGAAATTGAAACAAAATTGTAAAATTTTATAATAACTTAAATAGTTAAATTTTCAAATTAAAAACGTACATAAAGTTGATAAATGTTAAATATAGAAAAGTCGAAATACTGATTGAAATTATTTGATTAATAAATTCCACTAACGTTGCTTTACCTCATTCTAGATTTGTGCTACCATTCCATAACCTGCAAAAATGTGATTACAGTTTCCATTAATGTCCCATTAACGTGAGTCTTTTCCACTGCTCTCCCAGTAATAACAACTATTTAACAGTTATTGCATTACCCGTAACTAAGTTTGAATAAGAAAGAAAATTTAAAGTGCTTGACTTTTACAATCGAGGAAAAGCAGATGAAATGTCTATTATTATTATTATTATTATTATTATTATTTATAAGAATATAAGAATGAATTAAGTTATAAAATTTTGCATTTAACTAAAAGGAATTTATAACTTATAACGCTAATTATATTATTTAAAATTTAATAACAAGTAAATAACAAGTCTATTACCGCGTAGAAGAATGTTGTAGTATTTCTTACCGGCTTAACCAATATTTCTAATTTATAACTATGCCATTACTTTAGATAATTTCCAATTATACTACCACTCAAAAGGTAATCGAAAAACGTTTTCAGTCACTAATTGAAAACCAAAAATGAAATACTGCTTAAATAAGAAAATATGTTTAAATCAAAAGTGGATGCAATAAAATTAGTTTATAGAGTACTTCATACTACAATACTACTATATATTATCATTATTTTTTGATAAAAATATATTCATTGATAAATTTAAACATTACAGTAAACATAAAATTAATATAAATTTTGAAAAATTTGGTTATATATACTATAATTATGTGATTTATCTTTATTTATCTTAACAAAACAAATAAAATATTAATGCATAATTTGTAGTTTTAGTAAATTTAGCTGTTCTTTAATTTAAATGTAAACTAAAACAAACTTAATGATCAAATATAAATTCAAAAGTGGTGGTTTTTATTCATATTTATTCATTAACTGTTTCATGAATAATTTTTGAAAGAAAAAATACTGAAGAATAGAACTCCTTGACAACAGAGTAATAAAAGATTAATTATAAATGAAGGTAAACTAATATAATAGTATTGATTGCTATCAAGTATCTGTAACTATAATTATGTCACATGACATTATATATTTGTCAAATATAAAATTCAACATTTCCATTATTTATGAGTCTATATAAAGACTGATATTTAGAAACTTCAACACGTGTTAGTTTTTTACATGAAAAAATGTTTTACCTTTCATAAAAAATAAATATATGATCTTTGTATAACGTAATGTTAAACTATAGATTTTTTCACAAATGCTAATTTTGAAGATAAAATATTCTAGTAATAGGCCTTTCTTAAAAAATGTATTAGAAATTTAAAAAGAATTATTAATATTCATTAAGTGACCAATAAAATATGAGACTAAGAGTGGCTGTAGTGAAGGTAATTTTGATTGCCTTATTTTACATTAAAATATTTTTAAAAATATTCAATATCTTTTTTCTCCAGTCTAATCCAGCAACAAATTTTCTATCCAGCAATAATGGTACGATCGTCATAACTGGAGTTTTAAAAGAATTCTTGCGATTTTTAACAATAGTGTCTAATTTAAGGTAAAACCATTTGATTTTTATTCACTGAATTCGGTCATGAAATACTATTATGTTATTCTTTGTTAGTTTCACTATATTAAAACCGAATGATGGTTACGAATACGGAACCAAAATTAATAATAGCTGGAATGGCATTATTGGGATGATTTTTAGAAACGTAAACATAAAAAAAGAGACTATAGTAATACAAGATAACTTTTAATTTAAAACAATACAAGCACAGGAATGCGATATAACTCTAACACCGCTGGATGTGACGTACGAAAGATCGTCCGCCATATCGTTCTCTACAGTAATCACAACCACTCCATACACCATTATCACTAACCAAAATTACAATAATCCGCTTAACACTGTTCATCTAACCGATTACTTGCAAAACGTAGACACTATTATTTGGATTGTGTTGATAATTACTGTTACTGTGATCATGATTATTGAATGGCAGCGCAACCAAAATCAACTAAATTTTAATAGAATTTGCTGGAAAATTACCCGTCTATTGTTAAATCAATGTAATTGAAAATCGATGACCTTTATATTCAGTTTAATCTTAATTAAATTTTCTCTGTTGCTTTTTAGCAGAAACAAAATCACTATATTCAAACAATTATCACCTATACTTAGCGTCATGCTTTGGTGTTTGCTATCTTTTTCTGTGCATATATATTAACATTCATATTGGCGTGGAAATAGTGATCGGTTCCAATGACGAGCAAATCAATTCATTGAGCGAATTAGCGGATAACGAACAAATCATACCTGTGTTATACACCGGAACTGCGATCGAATCATTTTTTAAAGTATATCCTCGCAATTGTTTAAAATCTAGATTTTTTTGGTAATAATTATTTTTAAAATTTAAGGATAGCATTGTTGAAGATAATAAAAAAATTTGGAGCCGTATCGCCAATAATAGAGACGTATCGATGATTACTGGTTTCAAAGATTATGCCAAACCTAGGCTTATCGAATTAATGTTAAATCGAAAAATAGCTTTATTGGAACTTCAAAACGACGAAACAGTCATCAAAACATTTTACTGCGAATTAAACGCAGAGATACGTCTGTTTTCGTCACTCGAATCGTATTTAGAAACTCCGTTGGCTTTTGGCTTAAATAAGTGGTTGGATATCAATATCAAGCATACTATTAATAAACTGTAAGTTATATTATTAATTGATAATAAAATTTGATTTGTACTTAGCTTTTAATATTATTGGTTTGTTGTATGAATTCTTTGACTATTCTAGATTTGAGTTTTCTTTTGTGTTATTAAGAAATCGTTAATTTGTTGTTAACTTGTAATTGAATCTAAAAAGTCTTAAAGCGGAATAGTAACTTTTGTTTCAAAAAAATATTAAAATTTAGCCAAAACTAATCAGAAACTATAATAGAATATAACGATTTTTAGCAGTACAAAATTAAATCGTAAACTGATAACTTAAAATAAATATCAAAGGACTCAAAGGACTCAAACATAAATTTTAGTAATAATAATACTATTGAAAGGGAGCCAGCGATAGCTAAAGAGTGAGCAACTAAAAAACTAACTTACGATATTTATTACCATTTCAATCTTAATTACATAACTCATTATTTTCAGTGTGTCCACAACAGTAGCACATGGGTTTATGAACGCGTGGAGTGTTGGCAACACATGGAAAAAACAAGAAATTAGCAGTGCTCGAGTAAAGTCTTGCGTTTTTGATGTAAATCAATCAATTGATAGATTCAAAGCTATAACATTTACAAGCGCACATACTTTGTTTTATTTGATTATGATTGGATATGTATGCGCCACTTTATCTTTGATAATCGAATATTTTATTTGATGCCCATTTTGGGACTGCACATCCAGATCTGTTATTTAATAAACTTTTCAGAAAACTAATTCTCATGTATTAACGAATACTTAAATCATGAAGTTAGATGTATTGTCTTTTAGTAATTAATGACGCAATAAAAATAACTATTTTTTATTAAAAATTGATAATCAATAGACAATTAGAATACTTCCTACGCTCTCTCATTAGCAATGAAATTTGGAAAAAATAAATTTTTAAATAAAATTATTTTACAAAACTAATTAATTTTACTGGTTAAAAAAAATATGTATTACGTTTTTGAGACTTTTTTGAAAAATTTTGGTTTATATACACAAATTTCTATTTAATCTAATCAGCAATCTTATTAAAATAAATTATAATATATAAATAAAATTCAATGTCATTTTATAATTTAGATGAGCTATTTTTATTTAGCTTATAAGATTAAATAAGTTCGATGTTTGTATAAAAAGGTAGCTAAAAACCAGCGTTACCGCACATCTATTAGCTTTAGTTAATTTCTAATTATTATTTAGATAAATAATTATAACAAATTTTTATTAACAGATAATTTTTGTTTCATTATAATTTCTTAGTGGATAATAAATCAGTTCTCATTCAAAATTAATACAGTAAAAGTGAGTTACTAGTTGGTATAGTTTTGGATTAAGATATCATTAGTTGATTGTCTCAGTTACGTTTGCGCCCATAACTTTGCCGAGATATACCGACTCGTTAGAGATTGAGAACGAAGTGTGTTGTTGTAATTTACGTGTACATAGATTAACAATACCCAATAATATATAGAGTAATTATTTCGATTGTATTATCACGTTTTTAAAATAATTAAAAAGAACTAGCTTTCATATTGAGCTAAATTTAAAATTTCACATTCTATGCATACCCATAGTTCTCTCTGCGATCGTTTTTTATTTTCTATCCGAATATACTCTCCTTTTTATGTAATTGTAATATACGGAATATACTCTCCTATTAGATTAATGAAAGTGAAAGCAATTTCAAATAGAGTCTGACTAAAAAAGGACGTTGGTATTTTGAAACTCGTTATTTGTTTTAATAGTAAATTAAATTGAAACCTGTGGCAAAGTCCATGTGTCCACGAGCTAAAAAAATGTAATTGCAGAGAAGTTGCAATCAAAACCTGGAAAAATAGTCTATCTATCAATACAATCAATTGGAAGCTGTTATCTTGAACTGATGAAACGCGTTGTTTCAATTTTATCAAAATCTCCAAATAGATTTATTGTTTCTAAAGGCGTTTTTCATTACAAGTATAAACTGCCAGATAATTTGTGGGGAGGAAAAATGGTTCCGCAAACAAGGTAAACATATCTAGTAAGTCGACTCGAAATATGCTACACATATTCATTATTTTAATTCATTGCTATGATATTTTATGCACAGTTTAAAAATATTCAATGTAATAAAACTACGCAAAACAAAGCCATTATATAATGTTCAAATAATATAATAAAGATAATATTTATTCTTATAATGGTTTTTATCAAACCAAGTTAGACACATGGACATATAATTTGGAACTTTTCTATCATTCATTCGTTTTGCGACACATAAAATTAACTTATTGAATCTTTCTATGGATCAAAAGATTTTTCTTAAATTTTTATGTGTCGCAAAACGAATGAATGATAGAAAAGTTCCAAATTATATTTTTTTAGTTTTTAGCTAATATCGTACAATAGATTATAACGCTATCATCTTTTTATTGCACAAACATATTCTTGTTAAATGAAAAGGTGTTTTATTTGCATCAAAACATCTCAATTAAGCAAATAACCTTTTATCGTATATTTATTACATTAGCTTATTTTGAATCATCTTCAGTATTTTCTTTGTTTTATTCCGCCAATAATAACAACAAACGCTATTAGTTATGTAAATCTCAAACATGAGAAAAACCGCT
>JAQIXJ010003412.1:0-12882 GCA_034700185.1 Phthiracarus laevigatus
CACCCATTGGTGGTAAAGTTGTTGCCAATAATTTAGTGAATTATTTGCTTGAAATGAATCCACAATATCGGCAAATACTGATTCACGCATTTTCTGTGGGCGGTTATCAATTTGCAGAGTTCTTAAGCAAACTTCGGACAAGTGATGATTATAATATCGTCGTCGATTCGATTCGTGGCGTTATCTGTGATTCGATTGTTTATGCTGAAGACGCGGCTCCGGGACTGTCGCGTGCCATCACTAAGAATCCTGTTGTGCAACCATTACTGGAGAGTTCGATATACGGGTTTTTGAATCTGTTTCACGGAATAACTATGAAGAATTACATTCGCGCAACCGACGATTTTTTCAACGTTCGTCAACTTCGTTGTCCTGGTATTTATTATTAACATTTTTTGTTTTATTTGATTATCGGTTAATATGTTTTTATTTTTGTTAAATAAGGTTTAGTTTTCTATTCGGAGAGCGATGTGGTCAGTAATGTAAACACTAATAAGAGATTAATATCGACGTGGAATAAAAGGCTACCGTCGGTCCAATCGAAGTGTTGGAAGACATCCACACACGTTCTCCATTATCACGAACACACCGCCGAATACGAGCAACAGATCGATACGTTTCTTAAAAAATTAAATCTACGCAATTCTTATTGAATAGTGTGATAAATAACGTGGGACTTATTTTTTGTTGACCAATAGATATGACTTTTATACAAGACATTTAAATAATTAAATTATTAGGCGAATTAACTTTAAAACTATTTTGCGAATAATATTTATTTAGTTTTCTAAATAATTAAGTAAATAATGCATTAGATGTATGATAATCAGGGTGTCCCAGAGGGGAGGGGGTTACCCACCTCCGCCTGGAATTCTCAAAAACTTGACCCCACTACGTAAAAAATGAAAAATGACAACTCTATTGGGAAAAAATTTTTTTTTAATGTTTTTTTGTCCGATGGCAGAAAAATTGTCGCTTAAATCCTAGTAGTTTGGCCCCCCTTAAAATTTTGAAAAGTCTGAAAGTAACCTCCCCTCAGACCGACACACTCTGGGACACCCTCATCATAATAAATATGCAGTGAACTAACACTTAAAAAATGTTGAGCGCTCTTCCTATTATGCATATACAGTGCTTCCTATTTCTGATTCATTTTCTTTTTCTTTGTTTTTTTGACAAGATTTTATAATATTACATTTACCGGATTATATGTATACAGAGAAATTTATTCACAATCGTCCATGTCTTTCATTTAACCGCATACGAATTGTATCATTTTTTATTGTTACGAAAATTTAATCAAGTTTTATTAATAAACTGGTGATAATATAATTTTAGATTAATAAGCTTAGATATCATTTATTAACAATAAAATTTAACGTTAATTGGAATTTTTTGTTGTTTGCCTTTGTTTAAACTTTTGGTCAGTTTTCAATGTTGATCATAAGTTGCAGACTGGTTCTGTTTATACCGCAAATTTTGTCTGTACTCAGTCTTCCATTATCCATACAAATAAGATTAGTCGGAGGGAAGACATGATCTAAACGGAGCGAACAGCTTATAGATACTTTAGTAAAAAACTAGTTGAAACACCGCTTCGCGTGGTAATAGCATTTTTAGCCCGTATAACGTATTAAGTTGTTTATATTATTGTAAATGACGGCTATATAATTTTAATTTCTGTTATTTTGTTTTATTGTTGCATTTCACAATTTATTTTTTCGTACAATACAACAATAGGTTAAAAGTATCAGATATTGTTAGGTAACGTTCGTTAAAATAGCTGATCTTAATATTATAGGAGAACGTGACAGAGAGAGAGAGAGAGAGAGAGAGATCATTATTTTAATATATAATAAGGATAATGAAAATCTAAAAAAAATTTAAGTGATCTCGATTTCGGCGCGAAATGAACCACTTATCCAACACGACTAACCTTAAAACAAAATAATGTTATTACCGATATTTATTTTAATTTGCATTAATGGAATGAAATCAGGGCATAACTGTATGAGATATATTTTGAATTCTAGCAATAATACTAAAGCATTAATATTAATTTTTCGAATATTTAATTTTTCAAAAAATCTATTACTAAATTTTTACCTGTAAATCATACAACGACCAACATTCACGTTTTTATTAATAAACGCAACGAGTATAGAATAGAGTGAGATAACAATCGGATTCTTAGAAAATTTATATTTGACTCATTCGTTTTGCCATAAACTTTCAATATTATCATTTCAAGAACGGTTGCTAAGCTTATTATACCCAATTACGGTAGTAATGTTTGAGATGTTTTAAATTACTAATAACGATAAAACAGTAGTGGAGTTTGACATTTTTATTTGATATTGTTTATGCTGTAATAAATGTTCAATATTTTTTACATTGATATTATGCAAAAATTAAATAACATTTAATTATTTAAATCATGATTAAAACGACCTATAAATTAAATTCCGTTTAAAATATACATTAACAATAATAACAAAATTTCATTTAAATATGAATTAAACAAAACTTTTATGATATCTTTGATTTAATAGTCGATATCTTAATACGAATAACATTACAGGTACAGTATCCACAGTACGGTATATCCATTAACAGTTATACACAATCGCAAAACCCTTCTAAGCTTATTATGTATATCGAAGTTACAAATGTTATAAATTATCGTAAATTTTATTTATACAATAACTCATTGAATCTCAAACAATATTATCACAACTAACGTAAGGTAAACACAAAATACATAAGCGTAGCATTAAGTAAATGTTTAGCTTTAGATTAGAATGATTTGAAATTACATGAGTGAATCACAATTAAAAATATAAATATAATTAAAATGGTTTAAATGAAAACAATTAATTCGATTCACTGGTCATTTGAAGAAGTGAATTAATAGTGCGATCTTTGTTACCCCTCTCTGATTCCATAATCGCTTTGATTACGTCCAGTTCGATATTTGGAAACATTTCTTGAACTTGTTTTAAATCTTCCTCACTAATAACAATTGGCGGAGCATTTTGTGCAGCTGTTGGCGGAGCACCAGCTTGAATATAAACTGGTACTGAGTTTGTCTGTCCATAAACCACTCCGTATGGATTTGGCATCACTAGAGGAACCATTGGAAGCGAACCTCCAGAAACCATCGATTTCGTCATTGGCTATTAATAGATATATGCATTCTTAGCGATCACATAATTCAGTGTAGAGAATTTAATTAACAATTTTTATTGTGAAAAAATCAATATTTTATTTATGCCGTTAGTCTTGAGTTATCAAGTTTAAGTTATCAAAATTGATTTAAGTATACCATAATTTATATTTTTGATTAAAAACTATAAAATACAGTATAAGAAATACTCAATTAAATATTTGTTCGATAGATTTATGAGTAGCTTTGATGTTCAATGTCTAAAAACTCTCCTCAATTGGTTAAAAAATTCATTTAACAGCGTAATTAAAAGCATTAAAAGGTTAACTATGAACATAAAAAATAACCACTAAATTTAAATATCTATTAAAAATATAGGGTTGTGGCACAGAGAAACTTATCATATAAACTTCATGAAAAAAGGTTCTGGGAAATTCCTAAAAATGAGAAATATTGCCAACAATAATCAAAATATTTACCGGTATCTAAAATTTAACATAACTACTTATGAAAATAGTTAAAACATTAGTCAAAATGTGATTATATCTCCCGATATAGTAGTTTATTATCCTAAACTCAAATAAAATCAATAAACTTTGGCGGCTATATATAGAGTTAAACGTTATCTTACGATAAGCAAACTGCATCGCAAAAACACAGTTTGAAACAATGAAAACATGACTTACCGTAAAAGATGTTACAATACAAATGGTTCCTTCTTTGCCATCTCCTTGTTTACCATTTAATGGAACCCATTCCTCCACAGTCTCGCCATTTAAAGAAGTTTCTGGAATTTTATACAACACCCATGCAATCATTTCGTCGACAGTAAACGAACATTCGTCATATATTTCGACGTGAAACGAGTCAACACCAACCGGTAAATAACTATGATATATACAACCAATATTCAAATTAAATCTAAATTTAAACAAATCATTAAATATTGAGACAAAAAAGTCGATTACCAATGAAACACTTTATTCCATTTTGGATTTTTGGCTCCATTATAGCTAATCAATAAAATAAATTATAATTAAATGAATAGTAAATGGATAATGAAATGGTTGATGCGATACCAGGTTCGTGTCTCATATATCTGATGGCCAATCCTTAATCTAACGTACGGATCCATTCGTGTGACGCCATAATTCTTGACTAACTTCGCCTCAACGATAGTCACATCGAGTCTTCCCTTAATGTTGGCGTAATTAACGTTCGATATCTTAGTGTACTGCGACTGTTGTAAAGCCATCGCCACCTCTTCGTCTGCCGTTATTTGATGGTCGGAACCATTGGATTCCAGACGCAAGAAGTCGTCTGGTAAGTTACCGATCATTAATTTTGGTTTTGATTCGTCGTCATTGCAATCTTTCACTGTTTTTGGATGCGTTGCCATATTTAACAGAATTCAGTTATGTTATCATCAATTCTAACGTTTAATACGTTATGTTATGTTTATCAACATTATTAATGTTACCCTAACTGTAAGCGTATGAGTCAGTCATAACGTTATACGTTATACAGTGTAGTTTCTGTACTGTACGTGTAAATCTCTATTTAAATACCAATCGGTTTCTAGTAAAGTCTGGTAAAATTTTACTCACATAGCGCTGAGCTCTAATTCTTATTTTGCTTATTTTTCTGCCTTCCTTAAAATAACTGAAGAGAGTTGACTAATTTTCATTCAATAATCTTTTCGAATAAAAGGAAAATTGTTGCAATATTTCCCCATAAATTCGAATATTATTCTTGTACTGGTTTATATCTTAAATTTTTACATTTTTCATTTAAATTAGTTTAGAACTGAACCAAAAAACTTTCTTTTTTATTTGCAACAAATTTATTATAATCCATTGTTACATGTTTTAAAGTATGCGTGTTGTGCTTTAAGATTAAGAACTTTGTCTGGTTATATGTCCAATCAGAAAATTTTTGATTGATATTTTCAAACTAATACAGTATATAGACCCCCATAGCACATAGCAAATAAAATGGATTATTTTTTATGGAAATTTATCAGTCAAAAGAGTTTACTCCTATGGTTACATATCATAGATGAGCTTGATTTCTATCTTTTTTGTAACCGTGATAATAATGATGAAAAAAAATTTAAAAAAGCTTTGTTACATAATTAAAAGTTTTATTAGTTAAATTACATAACAAATCTTCAAGGCTACAAAAACCAAGGTTATTACTTAAGATTATCTTTTGTAATTATCTTTCCTAAATTAGATAACAATTTTCAAAGTGACCCACCTCTCTTACCCCTCCTAATCGAAAGTTATTAATTTTTAAAGTTTTAGTGAAAATTACACTCCCTTTTAAACGTTAAAACTTTAAAGGCCCTCCACAGTTCTCCTTTACACCCTCTGCCGAAATTTTTTTCTATTATATATTATTCGATGTTCTCTATCAAACAAAAGTGGTTTCATCAAATTCGGCGTAAGACACTCGAAAAGATTCCCTTGTGAGCTTTAGATCTAAGTTTTTAATAACAGGTTATGTTATAACTAGGACCTTGAAATTCGTTAATTAACGATTCAATTTTTTTAAACAGAATTACTTAATTTGAACTATATATTCCTTTATATTAATCAGTGTAGATCTTAAATTCACTTTAAAATTATAAACGATTCTAACGAATCTAACGATTTCAAACAGAACTAACGATTTTAAATAACCATTTCAAGGAACTTATTTTAAAATGTACTAAAAATTATATAAATTAATAAAATGGTACAAAAATATTCTCATTTAAAATTTTCTAAACGCGTTCGATGATTAATTAATTTAGTATAAGTGAATTATGAAAATGATAACTATCACATTCATTAGTTTCTGTATCTAAAAATTTCATTTTAAAGTAATTTTTTTATAACAGTAAAGTTTTTAATGAAATATTTTATGGTTTAAATAACTATAAATCTCTTTTAAATTAATTTATTATCTAAAATTTCTAACGATTTTGGAGCTTTTTTCTTACGATTTTCCAGGTCCTAGTAATTAAACATTAAACATTAAACATTAAACTGGTCTGGCTTTGAAATGATTCCAATATATTTTAAAACTATCTCTATTGTATTTTTAAATTAAACAAAAATTCAGAACAAAATTTCAGCTATGCTAATTTAACTTGACAGATAAGAGAAAACAATTAAAACCTGATAAAGTTGATAAACCTATTATTTTTATTATCAAATTATGATGATATTTAATAAAAGAAAATTTTTATTATATGTTTATTTTTTATTCGAATCGGGCTCGTGTCGGTTTTCTACCTATCGGGCCGAAGTCGGGCCGGGCTTTGAAACTTTCAAAAAATCGGGCCCGGGTCGGGCCTGAACATAACGGGCCGAAATCGGGCTCGGGCTTAATATTTTTAACGATTCGGGAGTCTAATTCGGATATTAGCTTAGTGCTATCTCATAGATTTTCTCACAGGAAAAATTATATTTTTATAATGTTACCACAGATAATTTATTTTTGAAAACCATCTATATTTAAGTTATCCCTATTAAAATTCCGCATACCTAAATACTCATAACAATAATTATTTTTATTGAGCACATAATTTAAAATGAAGAATTAAATTTATAAAATTTTAACTGGCTAAATCCAATTAAGATAATTTGATTAAAGTGTTTAAACTCAATTAATTTAAATAAAACAATGTTTCAAAAAAATACATTTAAAAGCCAACAATAATTTACGGCCGTTAGTTTATATTAAACGGAAAGCCCTAATCTTCATGATTAAAGAAACAGTATAATAAATGTATAAATTTTAGCTAAAAGTAAATTGAGTCGAACCAAACAATTTATTACGCACGCATAATCTTTCAAATTATTAACTTAAAAACATTTTTAGAGTGTGGCACATCGACGGAATATGAAATAATTATTAAATGATGTCCTTTAGAAAAACAAGTGGTTTTGACTTACATTTCACGAATAATAAGTATGTCAATTTGTACATGTGAATGAATTAATACACCAGAAATACAGTATTGCAATGTTCGATGCACTTACCGGTATGAATAATAAATAGTAGTGAAAACTAAATCGATTAATAAATTTTGGAAAAAATTTTATGTATGGGAAATCGTATTTATATCAATATTTTATTTATGAATAGCTTATGAAGTTTATCAACTTATTAATTCTTCCCATTTGTTGAATAAATTTTTGGGATTTTACTTTAGTTTTTATTAAATCTGTTGGTTCACTTTCAAGGCAGCACGCGTTATATTACTAAACTTGTTATTATCAGAAATTAAATTAAACATTGGAATTAAGTTATTATTTTGTAAAAAATAAAAACTAAATCTGGAAAAGTAAAGGCTCTAGATTTTATAAAACATATTCGATTCAAAAATAACAGCAAATTACGTTCTGTAGTGAGAAAACAAGTTCATAATAAGAAGCAGTTTTAAATTGAATAAATTTCATATTAATAAAAACAAATAAATTTTTACAGAATTAATAAATGCAGAATCAATATATTTTAGTTAAAAACCACTAAACTAGAGGCAGGACTTGTTTAACATCTGTTAAACCATAAATGTAACTTAAGGTTTTAATCGAGTTTAACTAATAAAACATATTGAAAGTACTCGATTGGTAATTTTGCTAGATTAAAACAAAACAGTTTTTGATTATACACGATTATTGCAATCCTATTTATAGGAATAGTGAAAAACAAATTAATTAATTCTGCGAATGCCTGTTCAGCACACTGTATTTTCAAAAACAGCAAACACTGAGAAAAATATTGAATGTCAATAATATTAATAATTAATAATAGTCACAAAAGACTTAACAGTTGATAGTTTTAGTTTTAATAGTTACTAGCACTGTTTAATATCTACAAAAACAATGAATATTACTCTTTTATTAACGCAATTTTTAGCATCATTAGGAATTGAATTGCCTTCAGCGCTAAGTGGGTCCTTAAATCAAGTGCCTAATTTAATTACTGATAACAACAGGCTTAGTAATATAACGCGTGTTGCATTGAAAGCGCAACCAACTTGTGGGTTGTCTAAAAATAATGGCAAAAATTCGGTGACGAATCGGATTATGGGTGGCTATGACGTAAAAATTGCAGACTTTCCGTGGCAGGTGTCACTTCAGAGGTCATCCGCACATTTTTGCGGCGGTTCTATTATTTATCCAAATTGGATTATCACTGCAGCACATTGCTTAGAATGGTAATTTTTATTTTTTAAAATTATCTTAAAATTAAATTTTCCAAAAAATTTCAAATATTATTGATAGCTTTAATCGAAAACAGTAATATGAATGAATAGTTAACAATTATTAACAAATAAATAAATAATTTTGTAGGACTCAAAAAAGTCGGAGAAGACAAAATCTAATGAGTACTTTGAAAGTTGTAGCTGGTCTACAGAATCAAAGATCTACTTCATCTCGAACCGAGTTTAGTGTAACAAAAATACTGATGCATCCAAACTATAACTCACGAAAGTCAACGAATGACATTGCGCTTATTCAGATCTCGAAACCTTTAAATTTTTCGAGCAATGCGCCCATTAATTCTGTGTGTCTTCCAGCAAAAAATCAAGACTTTTCTGGAGTTGTAACGGCAACGGGTTGGGGCAGACTTGGAGAGTCAAAACCAAGTTCCAGTTCGTTAAGAGCTGTGGATATACCCATGGTTTCGCAAAGGTTATTCAGTTTAATTTTTCTATATTTAAAAGTTTTTGATAATGTAATTTACTTGACAATTTTATCTTACTTTATGTGTTTTATAGATCTCTCTAGCAGTCATAAATTTATTATAAAAAGTGATTGTATCTCCTGCCGTTACACTTTTAATCTGCCTTTAAAAATCACCTTAGAGGATTATAAATTTTGCGTTACCAATAGTTAAGGTTGAACGAGGGCAACAATGCTTTCATATAAATTAAAATCAGTGCAAACATCAATATTTAAGCAAAAATGTTTAATATTAGGAAGTTAACTAACCTAACCTATTCTTTGCCTAAGCTTTACCTAAAATAAGCAACAAATATTTACATTAGATGTTTTACTGATTTATAAAGTCAATAGATGTTAAGTTTTAAATCATATATTGTTAAATGCATGACTACTATTTTGTATTAGTTTTTTTTATAAACAGGGTTAACTGTATTCCTACTAACTATTTAACTTAAAGTATTCACTCGCTTTGTCCAACCATTGGTAACGTAAAAAGCATAATATCCATTATTTTTAAGTTGTTTCTCAGGCTTATTTATATTTACTATTTGAAATAAATTACTTTTTAAAATTAACATCAAATAAAATTTGTTATTTAATAGAGTTTTAAATGTTGTATAGAATGATTTTCTTTATTTGCTTAGAAATTGTCAGTCAGATTATGGAAGTCTATTTACGGCAGATGTCATGTTATGTGCTGGCATCGAAGGCAAGGACTCCTGTCAGGTATTCAAAAATATAATACTTATGAATGTATTATTTAGTGATGATGGGTTAGAGTCTGAGAGCCTCTGGAGCCTGAACCTGAACCTGAACCTCAGGCTCGGAGCCGGGCTCAGGTTCTTAATTTTGGATAAGGCTTGGGTTCTGCTTACAAGAGCCTGGAGCCTATGTAGAAAGGCTCTAACTTTTAAAATAAACAATAATAACATTTATAACGAATATTTTACGATTTAATATCACTCATTTTTATAAAACTTCAATTTTTATAATTATTCGCGAAATAAAAATTTTAATGATAATCAAATATACCACATTAAACAAAAAATATTAAGTAAAATGTTATTCGATAGTCGTAAAATTCTTTTATTACTCTTCTGTGGTGCAATATATATAGGAAGGCTCGGAGGCTCGCTCAGGCTCCAGGTAAGAGGCTCAGGTTCGGCTCAGGCTCTAATTTTATTTGAGGCTCGAGGTTCAGGTTCTTAAAGGAGGCTTAATTGGAACCCAAGCCTCATCATCACTAGTAATATTTCCTTGACTATCGAAAAACATTGGCGAATATATTAGTTAACAGACTAAGTAAATCATAATTAAATAAAATTCATATTATATTCCTATAATATGAGTTCACTTCAGATTCTTATTATACGTTCTTAAATTGCGATTATTTTTCAAAAATTAATTTCAATTCAAAAAATTATAAAAGTATTGATTATTATCGTAGAGTTGTTTGGCTCATAAAATTTAATATTAATAAATAAATAAATTATTGTTTTCAAGGGCGACTCTGGCGGACCTCTAGTTAAAAGAGATTCTGGAAGTGCGATATTAGCTGGAATAACCTCAACCGGTAATGGTTGCGGTCGTAATGGGTTTCCTGGAATTTATACGAAGGTTTCGCGATATATTGATTGGATTAATACTTCAACTTCGACCAGATAATGTTTTATATAATTAACAAAATTTTAAAACATTGTTTAAAGTAGCTTAAGCTTAAACCTCTGAGAAATATTTCGTTTATAAAAACTAAAAAATCAAACATTTTTAAAAATAATTGGAATCTCTTTGATTAGAAATATTAGGTTTTTAGTCATTAGGGTCTCTATTTTTATGCATTTGAATATCTTGACTGAGTGGTATATTTATAGTTTTAATTAAATAAAAGTTTATTAAAAATCGAATCAATTAATTTGATACATAAATATTTCAGACCAATGTGCATATTCTAATGCGATTAAAAATTGGCCCTCAAGTTAGGTATTTTTGAAGTTCAATGATAAGTATGCAAAATTTTTTGTATCAAAACCGATGAGTTTTTCTATCCACTTAATGTTTGGTCAAAAAATCAAAAAATTATAGCTCAAATTCAATAAATTTTGATAGAGGCGTGTTTAGGCTTCCTCTGGAATTTAGTTTAACATAATACTTTTCTGAAAAAACTTAGATAAAGGCCAAGAATTATCTATTAAATCCGATGATATTACCTTCACTCCTCAGATTTTGAAAAAATTATGATATTAACCGCTTCTAGACTATTATAATCTGAAATAATTTATGCATATTTAAACGCATTTTTCATATAATTTAAGTGCATTTTCAAGTCGCATAAAATGGAATTTTAATTGCATAAAAATAGAGTCCCTAATCATTAGTTATATGAGATAAGTCGATAAATAAAAATCAGTACATTTTTATATGTTTTTATCATCACTTCTCCCCAATTTAATACCGATAATGGCATAAATATTTTTGATTCTGAACGAATAGATGTCAATAGCCAAAATGAATTCCATTGTAGATTTAAATTTCATAAAAATAATAATAGATGTCTGAAAATACGCAACTTATTAATGATATTCGGAGCATAAAAATGTTCTATTAGTGCTTATGTAATATTGAATTACTTGTATAATAAAGAGATAAATATTAGGCTGAGTCCAACACATGCACACAGTTTTCTGTTGGATTTGAATGAACACAATAAAGATCGCGGCGTCATTCCACTCTATTACACGTTTACCAGATTACGCAACTGAGAATGCTCTGTTTAATCAGCGATGGATTCAGTGCGAGTTTGTATGCGCACTGTTTTATACTTGGATAGTGCACGTATGACTGTGAGCGCATAAACGCAGTCACAGTCGCAGTCGCGTACTCATTTACCAGTAAATGAAGTATTAAAATGAGTTCTCAGTGGCGGAAAGAACTCGCGCCAAATATATCGCTGTGTTTAATACAGAATACACAACCGTGCACGCAATACGATGTCTGTAAAATAAAATATACAGTACTGATGGACTAATAACCAAACTATTGGTTTTCGATTTAGAATAATCGAATGTCTTTCATTGTATTAAATGTGTTCACTAAATAATAAAATTATCTGAATACCCATAGTTAAATTATGTGTGATAAATCTGAATTTATCATACTATAATTTTATTAATTTAAGTATAATAAATGTTATATAATGCACAATTTTTATCAAGAATTACTTCTATGGAATTATGAAATAGTCTGAAATGCTGCCTCCAACACGTGGATTACAAACAATTATTGTATAATGCTTTTATAACAATTAAATTGGTGACAAAACTTGTTATTTAAGTGCGATTTAATTAAAAAAACAAATGATAACGCAACTTATGTATTAACGAGAATCACGCTCAGCAAAAATTAAAATGGTAAGAATATGAAATATAAGTTAAATTAATTTAAATTTTGCTGCTCGTGATCCTCGTTAATACAAATCTCGTTATTACATAATTTGCACCTGCATCAAACAAAATTTTGGTCCCAATACAAAAAAAATTGTCGTTTAAATCCGATGAGTTTTCGACTCCTCCCCCCTAAAATTTGAGATTTTCAGAATATGACCCCCTCTGGCACTTCAGACCTTGGGTAACTATGGTTTATATGGCAAGTTTTGTATTAACGCGAATCAAATCGAAACAAAAATTAAAGTGGTAAGCATAAGAAATATAAATTAAATTAATTTAATTTTTGTTGCGCGTGATTCGCGGTAATACAAAACTTGCGATAATCCTCGAGATATAATATTAAACAATATATAATTACATCTACAGTAAAAACAAATTTAAATTTTCTCAACGCATATCAATATCATAATTAGAGAAAACCATAAAAATCTTAATAATATTAAATTCTATGTTAAAGATAAAATATGTCTATTCTATCGATTTCAATAAAAATATCAATAGTCTTAGGATGTATTGTTTATAGCAATGAATTGTATAATTCAGTGAACAA
>JAQIXJ010003413.1:0-12878 GCA_034700185.1 Phthiracarus laevigatus
ATAGTTTTACACGTTTTGGTGATGACTTGTGTGAACATATATTACAGTATTTGTCATTTACAGACAAAATCAAATACGAATGCATTTCTAAACAAATCAAAACAATTATATTTAATCGACAAAACGTATTAGAAATTGGAAATTTAAGAATTAAAAATTTAGAAGAATTTAAGGAGGATCTTGTGATTACAATTGTTGGACAACTGTTGAATAAGTGTAAAC
This sequence comes from Phthiracarus laevigatus, assembly GCA_034700185.1. Lineage (NCBI taxonomy): Eukaryota > Metazoa > Arthropoda > Arachnida > Sarcoptiformes > Phthiracaridae > Phthiracarus > Phthiracarus laevigatus. Next base: position 223 of record JAQIXJ010003413.1, read on the forward strand.
AAATTAATCACATTATAATTCATTGTTATTCATTGATTTTGGAGGCAATTACTTGCGATCAATTGTTGGTTGCAATTGCAAACAATTGCCATAATTTGTTGACATTAAAGACGATAAACTTTAATCTTGATTTTGGTTATCCAATACTTATTTTCTCCCCAAATATTGTCGATTATTTTGGATCAAAGTGTGGCAAAACGTTGCGTTCAATCGATTGTATGAAATTTAATGGCAGAAATATATTAAAACATTGCCCAAAAGTTAACCGTATTATAAATGTGAAATTATCGGAACTGATTGATGAGAAATCGGATGAAGTATTAGCACCGAAATTAAGTGAAATTGAGGTCATAGATGAACCAGAAATGTTAGATTTGTTTAATATTTTTGTGAACAGATATGGAATTGCGATTAAAGTATTTAAAACGAAGTCCAGGATTAATGATTGTGTTCAGATTATCGAACTTTTATCGCGTCTTATTAATCTCAAAAAGTTGTCGCTTAATCTTGTGATCAATAATTCTTATTTCATTCTAGCTTTTGAAAAATTGTCAATTAATTGTAAAAGCATTAATCATTTAAGTTTAGAATTCGATTTGAATGCCCATTCATTATTTCCATATCCATCTTATGTTCAATTATTAAAATGCATCAATAATTTTACTAAACTCAAATATTTGAGGCTTTGGTTCAGTAAAGAGCAACCGCTTGTTTATGAACACTATTATGGTTCAGTACAGTTCACCGTAAAATTATTAAAAAATTGCGTTGAATTAACAAATTTGGAAATCAAATCAAATTTAATTGTTGGTAATATTTCAAACTATTTATCAAAACTGAAACGAATAAGTATTTTTACCAAAATTGGTATCACTGATAAAACATTGAACTTTTTGGCTCAATTGAAACTATTAAAATATGTCATTATTAGTGGTCATGAATGGCAAAATAGTGGCATCACTGACACCGGAGTTTTATATCTGTTCGATAAATGTTTGCACTTAAAGTCATTATCATTTGCTCTAATTTACATAATTAGAGCAAGTTATGAAAAAATGCTCGCAATCTCTAAGCCAAGTCCGAAAATAAATTATATTTGTATTGCAAATGACTATAAACTTCGTAGATTTAACTCAATAGAAGAACTCAAAGAGTGGTTCGTTCCAGACATTCTTCATATCCAGGTTTAATATTTAAATCAATTAATGGTAATAATTTTAATAATTTGATGTCAAGCATACACAAACAATAAATTTTACTCATTTCATGAATACTTTTTTATTTAATAATTAAATCGTTTATTTGCACATATTTTTGCAATGAATATCGAAATGTTTCTTCAAATTTCCAACCTGTACGCAACTATAATCACAACCAGGCCATTGACACTTATGTCGTTTATCGTTCATATGGATTCGCAAATGTTCCGTCAAATTTTTACGTGACTTCAGTTTTTTGTCGCATTGGGGCCAATTGCAGGCAAAATTGCGTTCATCGGTGTGCGTGACTTTATGCCGATCAACGCCATCCTTTCGATCGGTCTTGTAATCACATCCCGGCCAATCACACGAGTATACGTGCGTATCAACATTTTGGTGCTTCAATTTATGTCGATTCAAGCTCTTCCAACATCTGTACGCAACGTTACATTGAGGCCAATCGCACTTATAATGTGGTTCGCTGTTGTGTATTAAATAATGCGATTTTAGCGTTGATTCCAATTTAAAGCTTTTATCGCAATGTTCGAACAAACATTTAAAAAGTTTTTGATCCGAATGAACAAACATGTGTGCTTTAAGATTTGGTTTGGTTAGTGCTCGATAATTGCAATTTGGAACTTCACACGCATATGGTCTTTCGCTGTGTGGCGTTAAATGGGTTCTCATATGCGTATCCAAACCGGATTTGGTCTTAAAACGTGCGTTACAGTTGGGCCAAACACAAGATATACTTTTTAATAATTCATGGACAAATATCACGTGATTTTTCAATTTATATTTACTATAAAATGCTTTATTACATCCGTTAACCGTACAATTGAATGGACGAATGTCTAAATGTTTATTTTTATGGAATAACAATTTCTGTTTACTTCTGGCATAAAAATCGCAACCAATCCAATCGCACTTCAGTTTACGGTTAATTATATTCCGTTTAATCCCATTTTGGTTTGAAAAATCGTTTTTAATCGATTTTCGTTTGTTATTATTATAGATATGGTAAACATTGGCCAACGATATATTGAATTGTTTGGCGATTTCTATTTTCTTCTTCTTTCCTCTGTTATCAATCGCTTCAATTAGTTTTGATTTTTCCTCTAAACTCAATTCCGATGGTTTACGCAATTGTTTATGAAAACCATTTGTTTGTTCATCTTTTAAGCGCTTTTTAATCGGTTTATCTTCGATTTCAATATTTTCAACTAAATTTTTATTCACAACAAAACTGTTTGATTGATTGACATGTGAATTATATTCGCATTCAATTTGTTTTAATTCATTCGTAATATTATTATCATTTAAGTAATGTTTATATAAATAATCTTTAAATTTATGCAAAATAATCAAACATTTATTTGCGAAAATTAATTCATTACTGAGTCTTATATTTTCATTGTTTAAATCATCAAAAATATCGTTTATATAAATCATAATTAATTTTAAAATAACTAAAAACAATAATTTATAAGTTATGTTTAATAGAAATGTGAAATAATTATCGTTCACTTTCTTATAAAATAGATGGCGATATACGCAAACAGTATATTTAAAAAAGTTTGAATCGTTTTTAAGAAACTTATTATTTTAACTTTAATTCTTTATTTTACTTAACGCTAACCTTTGATTCTAAAAGTTAAAAATTAAAATATTGTTTTACTAATTAGGAAAGTATGATTTTTGATAGGTTACACATTATTTAAGTTTTAAACGCATCCGCAAACAATCAAAACCGAAATAGTATCCCTTCATTAAACACTATTTCTAAAGCAGCTGTTTATTTGCTTAAAGCTATTTAATAGAGTAAATGCTTTAAAAGGTTTAAAAATGATATCGGATGATATTAGGTGTGAAACAAGTGATGGCAATGCCATAAAATACGAACTACAGGATAATAATACCGATGAAAGTAACGGAACAAGTGATTTCAATGACGTGTTTAAATCTGAACTAAATTATTCAAATGAAAATATTGAGAAACCATTATCGAGTTCTTCGAAATCTATTTTATCGATTGAACACATCGAGGAATATGTTGTAAATACTGATTTAATAAAAGGTGCGAAATTTAAATTTGCGTTAATATTTTTAAGCGAACTTTAACTTATACTTACCAGCACTTCGAGCCACAGATAACGACAAAATAATTGGTTATCGTTGCAAATGGGTTGACTGTGATTTTGCTAATCGTTTCCAACACTTGGTTGAGCTGCACATCAACGCCAAACACACGAATAACAAACCAGTGAAGTGCAACGAATGTGGTGCGCGTTTCGTCAATAACCAACGGTTTAAAGCGCATCGCGAAGTGGTTCACTCTGTACGGCGATTCGCGTGCGATCACCAGTCATGCAGTTTCGTGGCTAAAAGCAAGCATCGGTTAAAGCAACACGCGTTATCGCACTACGAAGTGAAACCGTTTGGTTGCGATTGGCCGGAGTGTACGCAACGGTTCACTAGTAAATCGAAAGTAACCGAACACAGGAGACGTATACATTTGCGTGAGTTTCGATTCTCGTGCGATTGGCCCGGTTGTGATCGGGCGTACACGTCGTCGGCGCGAAGAACCGTTCATAAGCGTAAGCACACCAACGAAAAGCCGTTTACGTGCGATTGGCCGGGATGTGAGTTTAGGTACAGCGATAGGATTAAGTTACGTCAGCATAGGGTTAGGCATACGGGCGATAAGAGGTATCTGTGTAATTGGCCGGAATGTGACAAAAAGTTTGGTACGCGTTGGAATTTATCCAAACATTTGCTCGTTCATCGCGGAGAAAAGCCGTTTAAGTGCGAATATCCTGATTGTCAGCGACAGTTCACCGAACGGGGAAATATGGTTAAGCACTTGAGTACACATAATAAAAATAAGAAGCAAAAGTAAATAATTTTTTAAATTTGTTTTAATGGTGTAAATTTTTTGTGCGATATTTTTTGATAAGTATTTGATAAGAATTGGTAGTTTATTAAGTAAATTAAGCTATTGTTTGGGTTCAAAAAGTTCAAATTATCACCTAATCATATTTTATGTAATTTTTCACTTAAATTGTTTTTGTTACTAATTACTAATTATTAATTTGTAATTAAACTAGTAATTAAAAGCATCCAATTGTTTGTATTTATTTATTATTTTTATTAAAACATTTAATAAAATATTTAATAAAGTATAAATCGATTAATTATTAAAATAAATGATTTAATGTGAATTTGGACTTATGTAGTGATTATAATTGTAATTTTTTACCTTATTTGTAATCGAATATAAGTTCTGAATACTAAATGCTATTATACTTTAATAATGAAATTATTTATTTATTCATAAATTAATGGATGGCATAAAAAAATAATTAAAAATAGTAATTTTGGTGACACTATAATTGAATTATAACTAAGGTATGGTATACCAAACAAGCCGCCACTTAAAGATCGGACAATAATTAGTAAAACGTGTAATGGGAATAGTATGCGAGCATTATACACATTACGTATGGAATTAAGTAAGTTTATAAGATTTTATTTGGTAAGAAACTCTCTACAGAGACATGGGTTATGATTGTGAAATTTCAAAGTTTCACTGCTATACAGTACTTAAATGCCTAACAAAAAGTTACATGTTAGGTAAACGCATCGCAAATGGGTTTAGAAGCGAAACAAAAACTTGGAAATTTCACAAGTATAACACATGTCTCACGAAAAGTTCAGTTAAAATGTGGAAAAGTGTTAGCTTTTGCCAAATGTATTATTAACAGCGAAGTTTTGGTAAGACATGGAATACGCGAGTGAAACCCTGTATTAACTTATTTGCGATGCGTATTAATAGGGTTTCAAAAATCGTTAATTAACGATTTGCTTAAACCATTCTAAAACATTGGCAATAGACTCCCAAACGGGCTCCCGATTTTTCGGGCCCCCGAAACTTTTATTCAGCCCGAGCCGGGTTCGATCTTGAGCCTATCGGGCCTAAGTAGTGTCGGGCTTTGAAATGATTCCAACAAATTTTAAAACTTTATCTCTAATGTGTTTTTAAATTAAACAAAAATTCTGAACGAAATTTCAATTATGCTGATTTCATTTAACAGATAAGAGAACACAATTAAAACCTGATAAAGTGATAAACTATTATTATTAAGATCAATTTATGATGATATTAAATAAAACAAAATTTTGATTATATGTTGTTTTTTATTAGAATCGGGCTCGGGTTGGGTAGGGTTTCTACCTATCGGGACGAAGTTGGGCCGGGTTTTGAAACTTTCAAAGAAGTCGGGCCGGGTCGGGCCTGAACATAACGGGCCAAAATCGGGCTCGGGCTTAAAATTTTTAACGATTTGGGAGCCTAATTGGTAACTCTACTAAAGTTTTTTTAAACTTAAATAATTCTAAAAATAACGATTCTAACGGTTTGATAAATAACTAACGATTTTATTAATTTCTAACGAAGTCAATTTTTTTAAAATTTGGTTAAAATTGTAGGTAAAATCTGAAAAATTGTCGATTAAATCCGATAAGTTTTAATTTGGGTTTTATTTTCCTGTATTTCATTGGAAAAATATTTAAAAAAATAAATTTCGAAAAATCGTTTTAATCCGATAAGTTTTTGAAGGACCTGTACTTTTATAAAAATTTTTGGAGTCAAATCAATAATTTTTTTCTAACTATTTTTCTAACGATTTTTCTAACGATTTGATCATTTTTTTCTAGCAGTTAATAAACTATTTTGCACCGTTTTTTCTAACGATTTTCGAAACCCTAATAATAATAAAACATAAAATACCCTGCTTTTTGTTGAATAAGAAACTGCATTCGGATAACATGTACGAAAAAAACTTAATATATTTGAACTTAATTTATTATTTTTTTAAAAAAATACTGCAATTAATAAGATAACAATTTTATTAAATTTTTATTTCTATTCCGATGTTAAACTTTGCACTTTGGTATTTTTGTTGAGATTTAAACTCTGTTCGACCCCATCGTGGTAGAGATCTTTTATTCTTCCTGACATAAACACCACTATTACATCAAATCCGTGAAGATAATATCTAAACTTTTCGGTGTCATATATCCAACAGTTTGCCTGTTGTCCGCAAGAAGTTTCCCATACTTTACACGCAGCGTCTGTCACCGCACCAAATACTAACGGATATGGTATGAATGCTATACAACAAATATTAAGGAATTACCGTCATATTTTTAACATTATTTTTGCATGTATCGATAACAAAGATGTTCATGAATAATCCCGATATTCCAAATTCAAAGCTTTTATCTTTTTTATCGATTATACTTAATAAACAATTATATTCTGTTAATATTGATTCATTCAATTATTCAATTCATTATATAAAATAATTATTAAAAAATAAGCCCGACTCTGAGAAATCAAGTTAAAAAATTAAAAACTCAAGTTGATAATTGTATTTCCAGTTATTAATTAGTGATTAATTAAATTACATGTTTGAAAAATGCTTTTGAATTTATCAGAAAATAAATTACATAATTTGTAGGTATATTTTCAAAAATAATTGTCTAGTTAATACTTTTAAAAAATTGATAAGAAATTAGTTTTTTATATATTTTTTAGGAATTTAGCTTAAATATTCCATTTGAATTTAAAATCTTTTTTAATAATTATTTGAAAAAACATTTTTTAATTCATTTTACTTACTGTTACTTTATTGAAATTTACTTCAGGATAAATAATAAACCAATATTTAAATTTTTCAAAAAGTACCTGAGTTTTATTTTTTGATAATTTAGATGTTGAAGTGTTGGTGTGTTCATAGTTTTATATGTTGATGGAAAAAATTTTGTAAAATTATAAATTTTTATAGAGTTGCGTATTTTAAAGAATAATTAAAATTGTTATATGAGTAAATAAATATGTTCTCAATTTACCAGCCTTCGGTCTAGTAAATATGAGTTTATACGTCGAAAATATTTATAATGAAATATCATATAAGAATTTTTGTCACATTATACCCATGTTTATTATTCTTAGCTCTGCATAGAAACTATTTTTTGGTAAATTAAGCCATTGATAATGATTACTGTAAAGCAATCGAAACACTCGAGTGTCTGGTTATGCAATAGTATGGTTGACTGAAAATGTAAATAATTTTATAAAACTAAATAATTTTTTAAAAATTATACCCTACAAGAGGCTCGAAAATCATAAATGCTTTTATTAGACTAACAGCATTTGTGAACAGCAAGTGCTCCAATATTTTGCGCAACATTCTACAAAACCGTCAATTGAGTTGTACTTTCTGTACTTTCTGTACTTTCAAACCACCTAAACCTCCCTTAAACTAATTAATTTAAAACTTTCATTATTTTTGCCGAGTCCCTCAGCAGATTACCTACAATTTTTCTGCTTATGGGATAATCGTATCTATTACCGTTTGGCCAGAAAAACTGAGCAAAAAAACGCTGTTGTGAAATTAATATATATAGATTCTTTAAAACTATTTTTTGGTAAAAACTTTTCGCTGCTGTAGTTTAGACTCACTCAAACTTGTTTTTTAAATGTAAGAGAGAATTTGTATTTTGTATGAGTTTGTAAAATTTGTAAACAATTTCTAGTTGAAATTTGAGTAAATATAAACTAAAAATGAGTGAATTCAAATTAATGTGTTACTGTTATCATAAACTAGAAACTGTAAAACGATATAATTATTATGGTTTAACTGTAGTTTGTACGCGCACTGACAAAACAATACTGATTTCACTAATCAAACCTCACTTATATTTACGATTGGCTACTGTTTATAATTAATTTTCGATTGGAATAATGGTCGTGATAAACTCGGCGATAAGTCATTACAAACAAACGGAAATCGTTTTGTTCATCTCGTGTTTCGATGCCATCGAAACTTATTGTCATAACCAATATGATGGCATCAAAAATCAGTACATTTCCGAATGCACACGAAATTATAACGAATCCGAATCAGGAACCATTAAAAAAGTTGAATGGAAAAATGTGTTCGCTAATTATCCGCAGCTAATTAATCAAAATCAAACTAATGATGGAATTGGTTATATCAAAGCAATTGATATCGTTCGACGTCTCGTAATCGATGCGATCGACGCCAGTAATGACGAACACGTGTCACAAACTTCCAATTTTGGCCGCACATCTCTATTGTATTTGCTTATGGAGTTGATTCGTAACCGCAAACGCGATCAGAGCAGGTATGACAAGGATATGGATCCAGAGAAACACGAACAACACGAAAAAGTTATCGTTGAGTTGGAGAGATTTTATGGCGAATTAAGCGCTAAAATAAATGGCAACACTTGTGAAATTGAGTGTTATTGTGGTTATGGTACGATACATATTATGGAGGTTTTATCGCTTCCAACAAGTGGCGTGAACACGAACACCACTAACAATAGGAGAATTTGTTCGCCAACACATACTATAGTAACCATTGACAGTAATGACCGACAGTCGTTCATTAATTTGGAGTCAAGTAAAATATCGTGGATTATTAGCATTGGTTTATTAATTTTTGTTATTTTTATGATAATTTTGTTTTTTAAACAAATGGGCATCTTTTAACTTTTTATCTAGATTTGAATCGAATAAAACAAAAAATAACTAAAAATGTATAGTAAATAAAATCTCTATAATTTGATAATTTCATTAGTATTCACATGTCAGCTGTTTTTCAATTAATACTGTAAATGAAGATGTTTTGATTAATTAGTCTTATGGAAAGATTACGATTTTTTAAATTTGTTTGAATTGTTTTTAATAATGAAGATTTGTTTTTCGAGAGGTCTAATATAATTAAAATTTTAAAACATTGATTGAAAAATATTTTTGAAATGATATTTCTTCAAAACATTTATTGGAAAACATTAATGAATCTCTCCCTCCCTCTCTCTCTCTCTCTCTTCTTTCTTTCAATTCTTATCTCTTAAAAGCTAACGTAAGAACATACATGAATTCAAAATAATATTAATCTATATAAGTTTTTTAAAAAAATAAATTCGTATTTGCGCATAAAATTTATATAATTAATTTAATAATTACGCTACAAAATTGAGTTTACAAGAATGTTTTGTAGAACGCAAATGTATTGAAGAATTTTGAAATTTTTATCTGTTGAATATAACTATGGTTTAATACGAAAACCTTGTTCCTATTTTAATACAATTATACTTTTATTATTTTTAACAAATACTGTAAAGTGTATTACAAGGACCAAAAAGCTAATTGTCTTCCAGTGGACTCAAATTTTCGTTTTTTTTGAAAATAGTAATTGATATCGCAATTACGAACGCAAGCGTTATTTTTATTGCAACGATATTTAATGAATTTTGATAAGAAAAAGGATATAATAGCATCTGACTGTAAGCGCGAAAGATTCATTTGCGAATAACACATGTACACAGTAGAAAATTGCAAACTTCAAAATTATTAGTAGACCTGTGAAACGCAAACTATCCTCTAATGAATTTATAAATTCATAGGTTCATTTCTCTTTTTTGAATGACTCGCTAAATTAGCTCGTCAGTCGTCATATATAATGAAATCAAATCTTCAAATGAATGACAATTATAATATTGCGGGTCTCTAGTGATAATAGATTATACCATAGCAACCAATAAATATCGATACCAATTTTGAAAGCGATTATTGAATCGAAGTCAAATTATCGCTATATCGGTGGCTCTGGTTTGTTAAGTACCAATTATGTATACAGACGTTCATTTGTAATATTATTGTTTTTATCCAATATTACTGACATCATTTTATTTATTTATACTTTAAAACCCATTATTATTCGACCAAATTTAAATGGAAAGTTTTGATGATCTAACAGACGGAAACAGTGAAACCGAGCGTATGAATGATGCGAACAAACATAAGACTAAAAATAGAAGCAATAATAGAAAAAGGAAAAGAGTGAGACCGAGTTCGTCGAAATATATTTTATCCATCGATCACATCGAAGAAGACGTCGAAACCGATGATTTAATAAAAGGTATCAAAATTTGCTAAAAATTTTGATGAAAAAAATGTATTATATTATACATCATTATTTTGTAAGGAGTTTTAAAAAATGTTTGAAAGTGTTTTGAATAATTTGGATCGTTTTATATCAAAACTAGCGCTTCGATCAAAAGTAAACTACAAAATAATCGGTTACCGATGTAAATGGTCGGAATGCGAGTTCGCGTCTCCCGTCCAAAATAAGGTGGAAACCCATATTAACGCCAAACACATGAAAAACCGTCCATTCAAGTGCGACGAATGCGACGCGTGTTTCGCCGACGCTTCTGGCCTCAAATCCCACAAACAAACGGTTCATTCGAAGTATCGGTTCGCTTGCGATCACTCGAATTGCGAATATGTGGGCAAAACGTTAGATCAAGTGAAAGCGCACAAAATGTCTCATTCGGAAGTAATGCCGTATCTGTGCGAATGGCCAGACTGTGGCCATCGAACCAGAAAGAAGTCGCGACTAACCGAACACATGCGACGAATCCATTTGAAAGACGAGACACGGTTCAGCTGTGATTGGCCAGGTTGTGATGGCGTGTTCACTACGCGACGCGGCAAAACAGCGCATAACAGAATACACTTGAATTACAAGCCTTACGCGTGTGTTTGGCCTGGCTGTGACTATCGTACCCATGATTGGTCCCATTTGAGGCGACATAAGAAGATGCACATCAAAACGGGTAACGAGCAAAAAACATTTGTGTGTAATTGGCCAGAATGTGATAGAAAGTTTGCCACGAAATGGAATTTGAAAACGCATTTGCGTGTGCATAGCGGCGAACGACCGTATAAGTGTGAATGGCCTGACTGTGAACGACGATTTTCCGAGAAAGGAAATATGAATAAGCATTTGAAAACGCATACAATTAGATTGAAGAATAAACGAAAGTGAATTCAATTTATTAATGACTATATAAGTATATTTAAATTAAGAGGTTTAGTGTTTTATGAGTAATTAAAATAAATTATTGTATATTTTTAACACATGTGCGTTACGGTAATCGCGCGTACATTTAATATAAAATAATGTAAGCTAAAAAAATAATTTTCATTTTGGCTTAATTGAAAAATTAAAATATATTAATTTGTTATTATTATGCTTCTTCCACATATTATTATCTAGTTTTTTCAATAGATATTGTTTAACTGAACGTGAAGATTGTGTGGAATAAAACCTTCTTGAGTTTGATCTGCTAATAGTTTATTAGTATAGTTTCTACCAATAAATCCAACATAGAAGTTAATTTTCGGCCGTTGTCTAGCGATTGCGACCAATTTTTCAATACTTTTTATAGTTATGCGATAACAGCATGGAAGTGATACGGTGTTTAAATGTAAACAATTATCTAACAGATTTGAAAAGCCAATATCGGTAACTCCACCATAGATGCACATTAATGACCATCGATGACCATTAATATTAACGCATTTTAATTGTTTCAATTGAGCCAAAAAGTTCAACGTTTCATCCGTTATCACATTTTCAGTAATAATAATAATTTGCTTTAGTTTTGGTAAATAGATTCCAATATCGCGCACAAAATTATCATCAATCAAATTTGATTGAATCTTTAAATATTTTAATTCAACGCAATTCATCAATAACTTCACCGAAAAACTTCGTAAGTAATATTTTGGTGGTGGAAAACGTGATAAATCTGCACCAAAAAGTAATTTCAAATATTGAAGTTTAGAAAAATTATTGATGCATTTTAATAGTTGAATATAATTCGAATAATTGACAGGCATTAACATAAGGTCATGAGTTCTTTCCAGTTCTATAGTTAAATATTTTAGGTTAACGTTATTATATTTATTAGAAAATTTCTCGAAAATGCGAACAAAATTATTGAGATTTAAGTAACGAATATCTAGCCATAACTTTTCCAGATTAATTAGTTGAGATAAATGATCAATAAATTGTGACGAATCATTTGCATTGAATGATATTTTCAATACTTTAATTGTATTTGAATATCTCTTCACAAAAATATTCATTAAATTATTACACTTTGTATCTGAATCATAAAATAAATGAATTTCACTCAATTTTGGTACTAATACTTCATCCGAGTTCTCTTCAATCAGTTGTGATAATAGAATATTTACGATTCGCTTAACATTCGGACACATTTTCATAAAATGACAAATTGTTGAGAACTTAATTGATCCGAAACTATTATTCACAAAACGTGTTGGATATCGATCTAATTCATCAAACTCTATTGATAGCAATTTATGACAATTGTTAGCAATTATAGACAACAAATGCTCGAATGTTATAGCGTCTCTTGAGTTTCTTTCATATCTAATAATAATATGATTGATTTGTTTACATTTTCTCAACAATAGTTCAATAACCGATGTTTTCTTTAATGCAGTTATTCTCTTATCATAATATAATAATAATCTATTATTCATTA
>JAQIXJ010003414.1:0-12874 GCA_034700185.1 Phthiracarus laevigatus
GTCAACATTCATTATTATTCAATCTCTACTAAATTATATTAACAATAATTTACAAAATAATAGACGATTTAGCAAGGTTATGACAATCATAAGTATATTCTATTATATTTAAATACATATTTTTCTAACACTTGTCAAATTTTCAATAAAGAGCACGCTTTATTTAATGAATGCAATCGATTCCAATAAAAAACAAGAACGACACATTCATAGAGAGCTCACGTTTTTATAATCTAATGCTTACTAATGTGAAAATCATAATAGTTGTCAAGCCAAGTTTAAAAGTCAAAATTACTTTATTGATGTAAGACTGCGAACATATGGACGGACAGACGGACGGACAGACGGACGGACAGACGGACGGACAGACGGACAGACATGTTCAAATCCATAATCTCGACTTTTATATAAAAAAGTGAGCTAAAAAAATTATTACTAAAACGTAGCTAGTCTAAGAAAGGGCCCCCTATTTTTCAGGCCCGGCGTTTTCTTCTAGCTTTGTCGGGTTCGAGCCTCAAGTTAAAAAACTGCAATGGGCCGGGCTTTTTCAACAAAAAATAAAAAGCCTGAAAATTTAAATTTAGATAAAAATATTTTAGAAAACAATGTTAAATTATAGAAAATTTTAAAAAAATTATAGAATAAAGTTAATCGTTATTTGCAGATATGCATAAATTAAATATAATGATAACATAGACAGATTTTTTTAAGGATAAATAGTCAGAATTTGATTTGTGATTTCGATGTTTTACGATGGATTGAACGTTTTGAAAAATAAAGAGTTTTTATAGTAACTATTTAAACATAAATGATAAAAATCGGCTTTAATTACCAAAAAACTTGAATGGAATATTCCGTTTTCATTGTAACTATAAGGACTATGATTCTAAAATTAGGGTAATTTTAGAATTGATAAATGGCTTATTTTTTGTAAAAAACCGAAATTATAAGTAAAAATTCAACTTAAATAAAAATAAAATAAACTCATTTGAGCGAGCGATCAAAAACTAACTGAACTTAACTTTACAATGTCAGAAATTTTGACCGTATCCATTTTTTTAATCAACTATAGGTATTTGTCTAAAATTCAGAAATCTGAAAAAGAAAGTTTTTGCTATGGTTCGACAGCTTGGCGTACCAACACTTTTTGTCACTTTTTCTACAGCGGAAACCCGCTGAAAAAAACTAATGGTAAAGTTCAAGAAAACTATGCACAACGAAGAAATTACTGAATCAGAAGCAGAATGTTTGAGTTACAATGATCGCTGTGATTTAATTAGTTCCATTAAGAAAAACTTCCATTAAGAAAGATAAAAAGACCATGTTCTTTTGTTATCAACACAGACTTGTCTTATTTTCCGGGGTCCCATTGGTTTGCAATTAATTTGCCAAAACGAGTTTAAGTGGAATACTTTCATAGCTTTGGAATAAAACATATTAATAAAGAAGTTAATGTTTTTTATTCAACATTTGTAGTTGTTATCGATTGTTGGTCTTCTATTTATGAGTCGGTATTGGCCTATGTTAACAATACGATCAATACCTCAAAATGGATTTCTACTTCTATAATTACCTAGATAAACTCTTTAAGTTCCTCTATATTTACCGAAACCTCTTCCTCTAAAGTTCATTGTTCTTCAATTTGGCTGGACATGTCATACCTTCTTGCACATCCAAAATTTAGGGTGACCACTCGTTTTTCTTGTTGTATTGTTGCGTAATTTGCGGAATTTGCGAATTCGACGGTTGTAATATTTTAAGAATTGATAAAGCCAAAGCGATTATTAATACAGTATCGCTTTCGTGATTGGATTTCAAACTATTTTTTCTACTTTTTGTTAGTCATTTAGAAAAATGATTTAAAACTGTAATAAAAGTGAAAGTAAAGAGGCACCTGTTATAATTGAAAAATACTTACTTTCAAGATAATTATAAAATTCAATTAAATTTTTAAAAATAGTGTTTTAAAAACTATAATACATTTATTTAATGTAACTTTTTATTGTTATATATAATCGAGCATTATTAAATTTGGTTGGAGCGGTTAAGAAATGTTTTTATTTTTTTAAAATTTAATTGCGAGTTTTGATTAGACTTTTTTATTTACTTTGAAGAGACACATATATGGATTTGGGAGTTTCTCAGTACGTTTGTCGGCACGGTTAAATTTTTATATATAATATTTTTAACATTTTATAATCCGTAATCTTAAAGTTTGTGGCTTTACAAACTACAGAAAAATACGTCCGCAAAAAATACAATTAATTAAGCACCAACAAAAATTAATTACTTTTTAATTTACAAAAATAAATAATATAAAACTGTTGCATAATATTTCTATCTAAATACTTTCATAAATTATTTTCATCAAAAAAAATCGGTATAGAAATTTATTATTTAATAGTACTTTTTTGCATTTTTTTCCTTGTATTAAACAAGAACTACACATTTAAAGAGAGCTCACTTTCTTCTAGTTTTATCTAAACTGATTAGTTATTTAATAAATAAATTAATATTTAAACTTTAGTTCATGGTATATAAAATACGTGAAAAGTTGGATGGTTGAGCTAGTGCGTACACCAGTAAAAACGTAAAGACAGTCAAATCGATAAAAAAAGTTAGCTAAAAATTATATAAAAACTCTTACAAAATTAATAATTATACAACAGAGATTTTATTTGCCAAAAGATATTAAATCAATTATTGCAAATCTGAAAATTGTTGGTATTTTTTAAAGGTGCTAATGGTTTGTCTTTTCTCAAACCAAAACCTACCTTAAATTTACGTTCTCAAACCAAACCAATCCAAACCATTACAAAAAATAATTATGTAAACCAATCCAAACCAAACCAAACGATTAAAAAACCATAAACCATTAATGAAACTTTTATTACAGATAACATTGTTTTAAATAAATTTTTTTAAAAATACATAAAATTATGGTTATATTTTATTAGAGATTTAACGCAATCGAAAGGTATTTCGACATTAGAAACGCATTCACCATTAATTTTTATTTTTAAAACTGATAAATTGTTTATTAGAAGATGTGGTTTTAATCTAAAATTATTGAGACTATTTTGATGTAAATGGTTTAATGGTTTGAAAATGGTTTTCTTATTTTTAGTATTTTCAAACCAAACCAAACAAAAATTTAAAAACGGTAAACCAAACCAACCCAAACCACTAAGAAATGGTTAAAACCATTAACCAACCATTAAAAACCAAACCATTATCACCTTTATTGTAATCTTTTTGTGAAAACAAAATATGTGTACAACATATTCTTAAGAGCAACAATGCTTTGCCTTTAGTTCAACATAAATAAAATTAAGTAATTTGAATTCTATTGCCACCCATTTGTTAATGAATAGTTTATAAAAGCGATATTTATAACATGCCAACAGCTAATCTATCAAAATCTAAAAAAACTTTAATAAATTTTAAATAGCTTTTTAAATTAAACCATACTTATATTTAACAAAATATCAAATCGTAGATCTATATCTTTCATTCATTTTGAAAAAAAATTTTGAGTTAAATTTTCTAAATACATGAAAATTTTAATTAGTGAATTAAATAAGGAACAGAAGGGCAAACTTTAGAAATTTTTATTTCAGTTGCTTTCCTAAATCATAAATTATGTTATTAAAAAGTTCGAATATAGCTACAACTATTGAACAGTTTTGAAGTCTTTTTGTCTTAGATAATAAAATTTAAAATCTAACTATAATTTACTTGAAACTAATTTTCTATAGCATATTTTCATTTGCCGTATTTTATTTCATTACGTTGGGGTTTCAGAAGGATATCAGTGCCAGAAAACACATTTAAATTTTCAATACGTTTAACTGATTGTTATATTTTTTAATAACTTTTTACACTATTGATACATTCTTTAAACTAATGATGTTTCGTCAGACTTATTTAATAAACTCTCTAACATGTAAATAAAACATTCAATACGCTTAATGTTTTTGTTTTTAATGTGTTTTCAAAACGTTTTTCTTATTTCCAAACTAATCACTAACAATATCAGATTCTTATTTCTAAACTATCCTAAGTGAATCTTCTTCTATAAAACCAAGAACATAGACTTTTATTTTCTTAAATTCGAAACAAATAATAATTAAATTATATTGTTTTTAACGGCGCTATTTAAATTTTAACTTTTAAATCGATGTTTGGATTTTATAAAACAATAAATAAACGGCTCTTGAGATCAGATTCACTCTAACTTTTTTATAATTGAATTTTTATAGATCTGATGTGCAGTTAGTAAATTGAAAGTTTTTCAAATCAGATTTTTATAAATCACAATATGAAACAAGTAGGTAACAATTACTTATATTGTAAATCACTTAAAAATCATTTCTTAATTTTTTATGTTTTAAAATTTAATTTGATGAATAAGTTAAGTAAATTTTTAAAAAATAAACGTTGGTTTGTACCATTCGTTTATCACACACAAAGTTAATTATTTTGACGAAACTATTATGTTTAATAAAAAACATCTAAAAACTGTAATACATAAATTTAATTAAACTTTTTATAATTATGTAATTCAAGCATTATTGAATTTGGTTGGAGCCGTAAAGTATTTTTTTATTACGAGTTTTGATTTGACGTTTTTGTTTATTTTGTAGAGACATATATGGATTTGCTACTTTCTCCGTACATCTGTCAGCACGTTAATTTTTTATAATTAATCTTTTTTATATTTTATAATCAGTAATATTAAAGTGTGTGGATATACATACTACAAAAACGCCAGCAAAAAATGCAATTAATTAAGCACCAATAAAAATTATGTTGCTTTTTAATTTACAAAATTATATAATAAATAAGAATGAACAATAGTAATGCGCTCACTTTGATTCTATTACTTTTTAAATATCTCAGTATGTGCATTAGTTGTTTGATTTTTAAGCTTTTAACTCGAAGAAAAATTTCATCTACAAAGATTTCCTTTCATTTTGGTACACAATATCAAATATAAGCGGTGCACAACAAATACAAAATCCAAGAATGGATAGCATACCGTTCTCTACTAAATCATGTACCAAAACGTCTCATCAGTATAATTTTTTTTTGGTATAAAATATTCGTATAAGCGGTGAACAATACCTTTTTACTAAAATTTGATTTCCACAAAAAAAATATTTTAGAACTTTTTAAAATTTTGTCTAAAGACTATGAGTATTGAAACCGATAAGATATGAAAATATCTATTATGGATAGCTTATACGTCATTATTAAAATTAGATTTGTATAAAACGATAGTTTTAAACTTATTAAAGTTTTGTCCAAAGACTATCAGTCTTGAGACCTATAATTTATTAAAATATCAAACATAGATAGCATGTGTCATTACGAAAATTGCAAATGTACAAAAACGAAAGTTTAGATTTTTTAAAGTTTTGCCTAATATCTACCTATATAATGTATAAATGAGTAGAGTACCAAACATAGATAGCATATCTGTGACCACTGAATCGGTGACCAAAATTATTCCGTAATACCGATTTTTGTAAAATCTTCTACACATGTTCATACTTAAACGGTCTACAACTTATATGAAATCCAGTCATGGACAGGATATGCGTGACCACTAAATAGGTGACCAAAAAACTTCCGTAATACCGGAATAACTTCAACTAAGTTAAAATAAAAAATAAAAAACGCAATTCGAGTTGCTGGTTACTTTTCATATTTAAAAATCGATTTTAAAAAGCAATTGAACAGAATTATATAAATCTTTTTGTCTTTTCGACCAATAATTAATTAAAGTGTTTATAACATTATAACATTGAGCATTTTACTATTTACTTTACAGTTTATATTTAGTAATATAATGTTGTATCACTTAATATAAACTAGATCTTTTTAAAAAATTGTTTTTTTTACTTTAGCCTAAAGTTAAAGTAATATACATGTTAAATTAAAAATAAATCAAAAAATGTTAAAAAACAACAAAATATAAATAAACCTAAAAACCATTTAAAAGAAACGGGAACTTATATTTTGAAAAGTTCATTTTAGCCAATAATCAAAACTTAATTCCAAAAATTGTTTTTACCAATAAAAAAAGTATGGATTCGTCTAGATTTATGAAATCAATTCGACTGGATTTCGTGTAACCTATCTCTAATTATTAAGTTGTTTTTGAGCAAATAAACAGGTTTATAAATTCCATTGTAATATCATTACAGTCTCTAAATTGCTACTAAAACTTAAGAATATTTCAATTATCTACATAACACACACTGATCGAGTAATTTTAAAGTAAAATTCTTAATATTATCCTGAAAGTAAGACTATATAAGAATTGTTTTAATAAAGATAGTGAACTACTAACTATTTTAAAGTATTTTTTAAGATAAATGTTAAATTTTAAAATTCCATTTCGCAGTAAGTACTTTGTTTTCGGTTATTTTAACTATTTTAAAGTTTGAACTAATACTTCGGCTTAGTTTCAATTTTAATTTTTTTGAAATCGATTGGATTGATTATATCCATAAGTAAGAAACTGTGAAAATTATTGCAATTCATTTTCTTTGTTATACTTTGAAGCCTAGCATTTTCTTATGGATCACTATGTAAGATACAAAATTTTATTTTCCAAATGATTTATTTCTTTAATATTTGCTTCTTTTTGAAATTAAATAATATCAATCAATTTATAAATAAGATCAAATTTATTCGATTTGATCGCAATATTGACCGACTAATGCAAACATTGCTAAAAATTTACACCAAAATACAAGATTCTAATTATAATTTTTGGCCACAGTTCTTGTATTGCATTTGCGTAACATTTACTCAAACCATCGCATTTGTTACATAACCAGCTTTTATTTATCAAATTATTATTCTGGTTCGAACTAAATTTATTTACTCAACGTTTCTTTCTATGTTTATCTTGTATAATCCTTTAAATTCTGCTTCATCGATTGTAATTGAAGCGAACAAGATACGCAATTTTCTAACAACCCTATTTTATATAACGGAAAAAATATTGTTTTGAATAGAAAAATTAAGATTTGCTTATTATTAAATATTATATGCTAACATGTTGACTAGTTGACCTAAATGCTAACGTAAATAATAAAATAATTCACGACAGTTTTAGCAAAAAATAGCGTTAAAAGAAAATTATCAGAAATTTCTATAACATTATCAATCGATTTGACATATAGTGATTATATTTAATAATGGTATTAGGGTCTAGAAAATTATTTTTTAAAAAGTTTTAAGACAATAAAAAGGATTCTTAATGCTTTAGTTAAAATACATTCTGAACTTAAGCTTGCATTTTAACCGCGCCATATAACTATTATTATACGTTTAATTAGTTTCATAAAGATTTGTACTATAAGTTTACAAATCTTTAATAATTTTTGGACACAATCACTACTTGGGCACTATTTCTTTAATTTTAAGGATTTTAACGATTATCCTAACCTGGGTTTAAACAAGGATGTCAAATCTATACACGTCATACGGATAGCTTCTGGCCCAAAGCCAAACTAGAAGGGATAACACAGGAGACTAATTTGAACAATTAATCAGAAATTAGGTAAATTTATTTAATTAATTTGGTCTGTCCTAACAAACCGGGATAATGATAACACTACCATATATTTTTACATTTTCTTTATTTAAAGCACGCAACTATGATTGAAACTACATGTAAACAAAACTTTTAATATTTATTGTTTAACTAAAAAATTTTATGAACTGTACAACGTATGCCATGTAAACGGATAGCCGCCCAAGCTGATAATACTAAACCTGGACAATTTTGAATTATAGATAACAAGTTTGTCTGTTTCTGTCGTAGCATAATATCCTTCTAGTTGAAAAATGATATTGACCCGCTGATTAGAAGTGTGCAAGAGATTACGATAAATACAAACAATTAGTATTTGATTATAACACTCTTCAGCAGATTGAAAGTAAATTCTCTAAACCCGTGGGAAAGATATTGATCATATGCAAAACATGTAGGCGTATCGTTATACCACGAAGTGCTACAAAACAGAGAATCAAAGAAAATATAGAAGTATTTGTCTTTGATTTAACTGATAAAGAAAATACATTAATTCAAAACATTACTTAAAAATTGATTGTCGATTTCATATTCTTCCTCAATTCTCTTTAATAAAACTAATTGTGATGATATTTGATCGATATGAGATGTTTTAGTTATTATAACTTTTCTTTGTTTATTAAACACTAAATGATTGAATTGTTTGTTAACGCAATGCAATCGAAACAATCACTGAATGAAACATAAATTAATATTAATTCACACAAATCATCGCCAAATCTATCAAAACTATCTTTACTTTACTTATTTCCGAAACACATTTTTATAAATTATGAAATAAAAAATAACTATTTAAAACACTATAATCGAAATTTTTAAGTTTTGTCTTGAAGGCAAATCTGTATGAATACAATACTTAAGAGAAATAGATATACTTTCTAACCGGAAATACCACGATATATTTTACTTAATGAAATCAACCAATACTGTTACTCTTTCCAGTTTTGTTGCTATAAATTTAAGATAAAGATATATTCATTAGATAAGGGTGAAGAATATTTTATCTGTTTGTAGTGTAAATGTTCAATGTCTATAGTACTAAGAAAGTGTGTTGACCATTTGACCATTGACTTATAACAGAAAATATAAAATAGTGGTAGAGAGCGAACGAAGAGAGGGAGAGATTATTAACTAACTAAAATTTAAGCAGCAGTCATATATTATGTCCGTATTGAGCTTGTTGTATTTTATAATAATTTATCGTGTTTGTATAAATTATGTGTATTTCATATTTTACTTTTATGCTTCGATACAAAAATTTATATTTCATTTAGAACTCTAACATGTTATAACTTAATAGTGAATAATAATGCATAGATAGAAGCTTTTTTGCACATAAGTAAGGATTTATGATAGATTATTCTATAAAATTAAATTATATTTCTTATAATAATTTAATGATTAAAATGAAAAAAAAGAAAATCGATAAAAATGGTGGTTAAAAACAGCAATCTAGAAATCTATCTCTATTGTAAAAAAGATTTTTGAATTTATTGAACGATGGTCAAAATATTTCATTAACAGTTCTTACTTGTCATATAAGGAACTCTATATTAGTGTTGTTCCGCTTTTTGAAAGTTCTAGCAAAAGTTGAAGTTTTTTTTACTTTTACTTTCACTTGAAGTAAAAATAAAATACAATTGAAATGGAAAAAACTGTTAAAAGCGAAAGTAAAATACGAGCTACATGGAAAAAATTCTTAAAAGCGAAAGCAAAAAGCAAGTAAAATGAAAAATTTCTTGAAAGTAAAAGCAAAACCAAATGGAAATCAACATTGCCAAAAGGAAAAGCAAAAAACAAATTATTTATCTTTTACTTTTAAAAATTGTATTAAAAAGCGAAATAAAAAAGCAGAAATAAAATAAAGTTTTAATTTCACTCTTGTTTGAAGAAAAAGTAAAATACAAGAAATAATAAAAATTCTTAAAAAGCAAAAGCAGAATACAAGCAAAATTAAAATTTCTAAATAAAGTAAAATTAAAAATAAAACAAAAAGAAAAAGCAACAAAAAAATCTATATTCAAATAAATCTCAAAAGTAAAAGAAAAACAAATAATAATCTTCTTACTTTTATGATCCAATAATATAACACTATTTTTTGTGACTTTATATAAACCAAGAGTTAATTCTTCATTTACAGTTCATATAGTATTTATGATTAGAATATTTTCCTATTATAATTGAAATTATTATTACTTTACAAAGTCAGATTGTATGACTGTATAGATCTTGAATTTAAGTTTTATTTTTAAATAAAGTTTAATAAAACATAATAACGGTAATTTCTCTGCAGTTAACTTAGATTCATTTATTGAACCAGAAAAAATATTATCATTAAGTATATAAACCTTATAATTCAAGTTTCAAATATTTTTTGCCAATGTAAAAATTGGCTTATATATTATTGGGTCTTCAAAAAAACCGTAGATTTGTTTTTAGAAGCCTCAATACATTCTAAAATTAAATCTAATGGGATTCATTAAAATCTAAAAATCTACATTTACATAATCTTTATACTGTCGTCACTTCTACTAAAACTTCCAATTTTAATCGATTAAGGTACATTCTATTATTGGTACTACTAATATCAACCTTTCATTTACTATACTCTTTTATCTCACGTTAAACCTATCTCTATCCAAACTCTTAAGCTCTTTTCTTTTAATAGTTTATAGTTATTAAAGATTGACTTTAAAATTATAGTTTCTTAAAATCTTTAATAAATATTAAATAGTTGGTAAGATAAGCAAGAAAAGACCGATCCAAAACTGATATTTGAAACAAGAAGGAACGCTATAGAAAGGTTAAAGAACGCTACATCTAACTTTTAATTACACTTAAATTTATTTTATTTACTTTTAGTTTACACAAAGCGAGATATAATGAAATTTATATTATATGAATTTGTGTAACTATAAAATGTTTCTAATTTTATAATAAAATAAATTTTTTTTTATAATTTCAAGACATTGATTACTCAATAATTTTTTCAATAGCAAATCTTGATTAAATAAATGAGAAAAAATTTATTTAAACTGCGAGATTTGTAAGTGAATAAGTATTACAAATTTTGTTTAAAGTTGATTACAAACTTTAAATTAATTATTTTAATATAATCTATCGTTTTCTTTAAATTTGTGTTATTTTAACCTTTTAAAAGTTAAATAAAATCGAATATACCTTAATTATAATAGGAAATATTGTACAGCAATATTAAAACAAAGGGGAAAAAATATAACTTGCAACGCTATATATGTCACTTTGATAACTATATTATTATGATGTTAAAATAACTTAGAATAACTTATTTCCTGAAAATTATTGACGAAATTGATTAATTACACTAGAGTTTTTCAACTTATACATTTTAAACTAATATGTTACTTACAAAAATTAATATTTTATAATCATTTTAAGTGTTATTACAAATTTTTCTTTCAATTGATATTTATCTGAATACTTTATAAAACTTGTTTTAAATTTTATGGCATAAATTATTATAATAATAAAAATAACTGACAATATAGTAAAATTGACAAACTTTGTAATAAATTTTTTAGCTAACTTTTTTGAAAAAGGCAAGCTTATGCTTTTGACACTGTCCGTCCGTGTGTGTTCGCACTAGCTCCATCAATGAAATTTACACTTTTTTTATTTTGAAATTTTAAATTAAATTTTAGCTTAGTTTAAATATAAAAAATTGAGCTCTCTATGAATGTGCCGTTCTTGTTTTATATTTGCATTAGTGTTGTTTCCATATGAGGTTTTCCATTTCAATTGTATTTCAATTTATTTATATACGTTTATTTCGATAGTATTTCAACTTGCATTTTTAAATATTAATACTTTATTTCTATTGAATATCAATGTCGATTTTTAAAAGCTCTTAATTTGAATGACCATTCAAATTGAATTAATTTTCGAAATTTAAATTTTAATAATATTTCAATTTCGAATTTTAAAAAAGGAAACAACACTATTTGTTTAATAAAACATCTCATTAGAACTTTTGTTAATTGTTACATCTAAAAAAACTTATCTATTAATTCTAATAAGCTAAAGCGTTCTGTCTTTGCGCTGTGCACATGTTGCTGAATAGCTCTTATGAAGATATTTTCAATAAAATTGAATATTTCTATCATATCTGTTAAATTATAAACTTGGCAGGCACATATGCCGTCCGATGGACAAGCAGAATACCCAAATCCATATATCTGTCAAAGAGGTTTAAAACAAGCACGACTCCTCTATAAAGTGCTCCTTTTAAAGATTTATCTAAGCTTATAAGTTATATAAAAATATTTATTATTTAATATAAAGTTTTCAAAGTTGTATAAATTAACAATTATAAAATACGTTCTAACTTCTGACATTGAGCAAGTGAGTACACTATCATAGAAGTACTTTGTTAACTCCATAAACTGGTTATTTTTGAATAAAAGCTATAAAATATATGTAAATTAGTGTTATTTCGTTTTTGGAAATTTAAATAAAAAGTTAAAGTAAAATACAATTGAAACGAAAAAATCTGTTAAAAACGAAAGTAAAATACTAGCTTAATGAAAAAATTATTATTAGCTAAAGCAAAAAACAAGTTAAATTAAGAGTTTTCATAAAATAAAAAGAAAAATCCATTTGAATTCACTCATGTCAAAAATAAAACCTACATACAAACTATTTGACTTTAAATTTTAAAAATTGTAATAAAAAGCGAAATAAAAAATCAAAAGAAAAATAAATATTTAATTTAACTTTTGGGTTAAGAAAAAGTAAAATACATGCAAATTTAGAAATTCTTATAAAAACAAAAGCAAAATACCAGCAAACTTTCTAATAAAAGCAAAAGTAAAATACAAGTAAAAGAAAAACAATTCAAAATGAAAAATCAAAACACATACTATAATAAAATAAAACTCAAAAACAAAAGTAAAAGAAAAGGAAAATTTAAACTTGAAAGTTATTCAACACTAATTTAGAGGAAAATAAATTTCTGTAGCACATTCAAAAAAAAGAAATTTCTTTTATTTCAAATATAAAACCTTAATTTAATTACATTTACAGCTTTTGTATTTCTCTTATATCGTAAAACGTAAATAAAATTTTAAAGGGATTTTGTTCTTTACACTAATAAAAAGATTTTACCAATTTCTTACTTAAATAAAGGGATTTTGTTCTATACTCTAGTAAAGGGCCATATCAAAATTTGATAGGACGAAATTGTGTTAAAATAGGCAAGAATCTGATAATACTAGCAAATTATTA
>JAQIXJ010003415.1:0-12863 GCA_034700185.1 Phthiracarus laevigatus
CCGACTTATTTCCGCATTAGGTTTTGGTTGGATTTTTTTCGCATGCTGTTCGGAAAACGGAGGTATGTATTGTTTTTTAATGAATATTTTGTTGAACTCAAAACCTTTTTGTTTTTAAAGGTTATTTGAATTATATTCTAAATTTGGCACCATTTAGACCTCTAAGAAAGCTATCGTTTAGCATTTTTCTCACACATCTTCTTATAGTACTGAGATTATTATCGATTAAGCAAACAATATTGATGACCGATTATTTAATGGTAACGATTATTTGTTTTTTTTAAAATAATTTTTACTAGTGTTATATGGCTTAATATTTTTATTATCAACAGATTCAAAATTTAATATTTAATTTGGTTCTAACAACTTGCTTGGCGTATATTTTCTACATATTAGTTGAAAGTCCAGCAAATACTATATACGATATGATGAGGAGACCATCAAAAAGCAATAGCAATTCACTTATTGATGATAAGAGGCAATAATTAATATCAAATTTGAAGTAATAGTAGTAATTTTACTTTTAAATATAACTTAAGAAATATTTTTTATAGCTTTATTAGATTTAACAGATACCCAACTAAACTTTAGGTTAAAGCGAGTTAACCGTTCTTTCGGTTAAATGTAGACAAGTAACGATTTTATTAATCGATTCAGGGAAAGTGAAAATTTTTTACGTTAATTAGTGTCAGACGCTTACCACGATTGTTACATGTCTAGTTTGAAACAAATTATTAATTAAAGTAATTTACAAATGTTATACTTAATATTAATCTAATAAAAAAATATTAGCATTTAAACACACTATTTATAAGTATGATCGTGATGCCAATAAACTTTGCAAAACATATAAATAAATGCGCGACAAAACATTATAATTTATATTTTATTTAAAAATTATTTTAATTATAA
This sequence comes from Phthiracarus laevigatus, assembly GCA_034700185.1. Taxonomy (NCBI): domain Eukaryota; kingdom Metazoa; phylum Arthropoda; class Arachnida; order Sarcoptiformes; family Phthiracaridae; genus Phthiracarus; species Phthiracarus laevigatus. The sequence continues at coordinate 913 of JAQIXJ010003415.1, forward strand.
ACTTTATGTTCATTATTTAACTTAAACATAAAACATGTTAAATCGTACCTTAATCAAAGCATTTAACGTTAAAATAACTTGGTTATCCTTTAACTGTAGAAGTTAAAGGCTAAAATACTCATTTCTATCAATCATTTAGACGTTTTTTTCAAAAAAATTATTAAAAATGTAAAGTAACTTAATTTACGTTAGTCGTTAGCCAATGAATACTTATCAATCTTGACTAAGTTATGTAAAGCTAAATGTTAGCGATATAATAATTAACAAATAAAACTATTTCATTAAAGATATCCATGATAACTGTCAATATTTATTAATCAGTAAATACTTTTTAAGACAGTGGTTTTATTATTCTCCGAAAGCTACAATTAAATAATAAAACCACTGTCTTAAAAAGTATTTACTGATTAATAAATAAAACTATGTTTGCGTTTAATACAGCAGTTAGACTACCGTAAAGTGAGTAACTTCATGTAATATTATACCAATATAGTTAATATATAAATAGAGAGTCAAAATATTAGTATTTATAATATATAAAAATAGCGCTGTAAATAGTATTAATAAATGAACAAAATAGCACTTAAAAATAGCATTTATAAATTTTTAAAAACCACTTAAAAGTTAAAATATAATGTCTTTATCTTCAAATTAACTTTCTAAATATCTCGGTTATTTTAAACCTTTTAGTCATCTGGCGCCCGAAAAACTAAAGTTTGTAACCGATTCTTTTCTAACAAAAATCTGTCAGCCTTACAATACTCTCATATAAAATTTTTAAGTCAATGCTATATAATCGTTTTATTTTCACAATGAATTATATCAAAGTTAATACAGAAATACTTTTATTAATGGTTCAATACTTTACCCAATGTTAATATAGTAAAGTGTTTACTAGACTAATCAGGGAACCCATTTGAAAGTTTTATAGTAATTTAAATTATATTATAAGTAAGGGCTTTTGAATTGGGTAAGCGTAATAAAACGACTATTAATTGAAAGCTTATGTCAGGAGCAAACATCGCCGTTGATCCACATTAACCCACGCTTACGCGACTGACGAGAGCGTATTGTTTTATACATAATACACTACGTATTGACAGCGCGAATGCGTATGTGCGCTCGCGATGGAAACATGCGAGCGAATACGCATAAGCAGTGGCGTAGTCGATTTAAAGTGTAGTATGTATTCGTACAGCGAAGTATGGTCAGGGAAGCCAACCATATTTTCACAGTTGACATAAATTGGTTTAAATGAAAAGAAATTTTCATCCTATATTATTTGTTGCCAATTTAAATTAACAGTATTATTGCCAAATATCTGAATACAAACATATTTAATCAGAGTGTTCCAGATCTATTGTTTAAGGGGTGTAATTTTAGGCCTACCGATCAAAGTAAATATATTTCTAAGTTTTTCCCCCGAAAAACCTTAATCCGACTTTAAAAGACAATATTCTGGACTTTAGAGAACAATGGATTTTGACCAAAATTTTTGTTAAACAATTCCTGTATTTACCTTTCACTATTTTCATAATTGAGTCATCTTTTAATATTTGTTTAATGGGTGTATACATTTTCTTGTTCCCCTCTTTAATTATACTGTATAAGATATACGAACTGCAAAATCCAAAAAAACTGACATCCTTACATTTTCTTACTTCTTTTTTCATAAAGTTAAAAGGAAAACTTCACTGTAAAGCGAACAGCTTTTTAATAAATTTATTTTTCAAAATTATCAAATAAATCATAGTTTTAAATAAAAATTAAGGAAAATCGTACGACTTTTTGGCAAAACAAAAATGTAATTTCCGAAAAAAGATAAGCTAAATTTATATAAATAATCGTAAATTTCATTTAATGGATTTGAATGTTAATGAATGACGTATATTTATATAATAGTTAATTATTATCATTTAAATCTTTATAAAATTTTTCAAGGTTTTAATACTCTTTAATTAAATTACAATTATTACGATTAATTGATAAAATTTAAATTATGTTATGACTAACAATAAAAGTCAATCATAATTTTATTTATTTGCAAAACTAACTTAAAATGAGAACGAACTTTTTAAATACTCTCACATTTTTTTGATTTTATTTTTTTTGTTGTTAAACATTTTTAATTAATAATGAGTACAATTTTTGTGCGTTATACAACTTTGTTTTAATAATACTTCAAGTAAGTGTTTCGGAAATTTTGATTCAATTTATGTTAAGATATCGACGAGTGTTAACTGCAAATCATTTGTTTGTGTGCCATTATAGACAAAATTAGGCACATGATTAGGCACAGGATTTAATGTATTTTATTTTATTAGTCAGACGTTTATAACACCAATAATAACTCAATTTTGGCATTTTTTTCGATTACCCCAATTTTACTCGATTTTGCAAATATTTTTTAAAAAGCCTCATATTGTACCAAAAATCTATTTTTTAATAAAAAGAAGTAAAACAAAAACGATACATTCATAATGTAATTTTTTGCGAATGTCACAAACCTACTAGTTTTTAATCCAAGATAGCAAAATGCTATATCCCTTTATTAAAATAGGAATAATTTAAAATTACTCTTTCAATATAAGGCTGTGGATAACGTCACATATAGACAGACACACGTATAGACATAGTCAAATGCATATTCTCAACTTTGTTCTTACAAAGTGAGATAAAAAATGTGAAAAATTGAGAAAAAATTGTCGAAAATAGTCCACAGACACAATGTCATCCCAAATTCAAAGACTTACTTTTTCAAAGTGAACTAAAAATGATTTTATAAGCGATTTTATAGCTACCAATAACTTAAATATGCCAAATAGTAAAATTGTACGCGTAAAATCAATATTTATTTAAAACATATTTATGATTATAAAAACACAAATGAACAGAAAAATTATTATACATAATCAATGGAATTTTTTCTTATTATCAATTACAGTATTGCGTTTATGTCTTAATTTTGACGATATAATCGCAAGTATATTTTTCGATGGACAATCGATTAATACGTAGAAAATGTAAGCCAAGCAAGTGATAAGAAGGAAATCAAAAAATAAATGATATACCTATTGATAATAAAACAATTAGCGCTATAATGAAAATAGAAGATAAATAATGGTTATATAATATATACCATTAAGGGATCCGTCGTCGATATTGTTTGCTTAATCGCAAATAATCGCCAAAATAGTACCGTAATATTTGTAAGGTAAATACTAAATGATAGCTTACTTAGATGTCGAAATGGTGGCCAGTTTAGAATATGATTCAAATAACCTTTTAAAGCAAAAATGTTATGAAGTTTATCAAAATTTGTATGGAAGATAATTAAAAATATAAAATACCTCCGTTTTCGGAACAGCAAGCGAAACAAATCCAACCGAAACCTAAAGCTGAAATAAGTCTGCCAATAGACAACCAAAGTAAGGCATTATAATCGGACTGTGCAGACGGTTCCCATAAACTGATGTTCCAAAGAAATACGCTGATAATCGTTATGACTGAAGATAGCCATAAATATATGGTCACGGCTTTGCTGAACCGTACATTTTCCCGCAATCCAATACCAAAGATTATTCCCACGAAAAAACACGTAACATAACTAGTAGTGACAAAGTGATATATCATTCCTCTCGCATATTCCAACTCTGTTTCAAAATGCATATATTGTATAAACGGTTTAATACCGAGTAGATATGGCATAGCAGTTAAAACTAATCCAATTATAATGGTGGAAATAATGGCAACAATAGCCAATAAACGCTTTCTATAGTATAAAGTAACATATAATGCAGCGATGGTCTGAAGCTGAAATAATGCGGACAAATACCATGTCGGTTGATAGCAAATTGGAACAGGAAGGTCGGCACTCTGTTCTATAAGATTGCTTATATACGCGATACTGTGTAATAGCGATAATGGAGACTTGCATGGCAACATGTAATTTTTTATTGTGTGCTCCCAAACTGGTCCATTACCCAGAAGTGGCGTTAATAAGAAGAATAAAAATGTTCCACAGAGAGGAAGTAATAATCTTAACCATCGCCGAAAGAAATGGTTAATGTAGGATACTTTTCCATTTTGTTTGCGTAAGTTTCCCAGATATCCGAAGGAAAATGTTATGCCACTAATTATAGAAAGAATCTCAATGTGATTTGAGTTTTAATTGTTAGTTTTAGGCTTTAACTTAATGTTATACAGAATAATAATATCAAATAGAAGCTTATCATGAGATTGACTTAAAACTTAGGTGGACCTGACGTATATTTAACATTAGTATACAAAATCATTTACCTCATCACAAACAAAAAATCAATCGATTGTACGGTACGGAAAATCGAGTATTTGTTTGAATATAGAAATTGATTAATTGTAGCAAAATAATCATTCAATGTTAGTGCACCATATATCAGCGAAAATACATAAAAATGAAACACATAAATGTAGAATATTATAATAAGATTTAATGTTTCGATTGGTGCAAATCTCGTGGTTTCCGCGAACAAGCTTTTCGTGTTTTTTATTAAAGAAAATGATTTAAATAGTTGCGTACGATGTGATATGTTGGTGCTTAAAATCTTTAACTTGTTTGGTCCACAGCTTTCAAAGCGTTTGAAATGTGTTGAGTACGCTTCGAAAGCTGTGCTAATTACAACTAATAACATCAATGAAGATAATACGCCCCTGTAATGGAAACATCATTAATAGCAACAATGAAAATAACGTGAATTATAAAAAAATTACAAAGCAAACAATTCATAATTATCTAATAAATATGGTTCATTTTTAACATGACATTTTTGGCTAATTTCAACCGATAAATCTTCCGCGAGTTCTTGAAACACTGGAATAATAAGTAATTTAATATTTTTTAAATACTGTACAAAGATTTATAATGCTTGCCATTATTTATAGCATTTTGTATTTCATAATTTTCGCACTGCGATGGCACGCAAATGCCCCACAAAAATGCTATTTTAGTAATCGGACATATAGTTATAATGTTGTAATAATCAATCAAATTTTTAGCCGATGGGAAAATATTGCCAGTTTGGTTAACCGAATTAAGTTTTAATTCAAGCAAACAATACTTTCCACTAATAGTAGAACCGTTTTCGCCAATCGGAGGACTTTTAATATCAAGACACTTATCAAAATCGCCATAACTCGTAAACTCAATTGAGAGCAAATCGCTGGAAATTTTACCACTCGAATCAATGACTAATGATTAAATTTTATTAACTTTAGTGATTATACGATAGCAGATAAAAGTTCTATAAAAAGTGCTTTCAACAATTTTCTGTTTATAACTTTATTAATTATTTAATTATGACCTTACACTTAAGTGGCCATAGCATTTTCTTTTTGAATTCATTAATTGAAACGACAATAGAATTCCTACATTTAGCCGATAATTCAGTATTCAATATAATTTTAATAGATTTATTGATTGTTTTTCTGTTTTCAAAATTAAACTTAGCCATCAAATTTCTCAAATAAACAAAACGAGAGAGTGTATCAAACACTCTTTTTGAGTTAATATCGATAGCAGTTTTAACTTTTTCATTATCATTATCTATTCTGTCGATGGATGTTGTTCTATTATCACTGTATTTAGAAATAACGCATTCATCTTTATTTGAACAAAGCATGTCATTAACTTCATCATTAATGTTAATATCACAGTTTGCATTATTTAATAAAATTATTAGCAAAAAAATTTCTCTACAAACATTTTGTAACACCATTTTACTATTTGATAACTATATACTTTTATTTAAAACTCAACTTTGCTTATTTTACTAAATTCGGAAAAATCAACATACATCTTTTCCCTAAATTTTCCCTAAATAATGATTGACTAAGAAATCAATGAATTTATTTTTGAATAGGTCTTGAAATAAAATTTTTATAATAACACTTAATTAGTTTTTATTTATTTATTATTACATTATATATTCAATGTCGATTTAAGGCTATTCATTTGCATTAGTGATTGTACCACCGATTAGCTATTGCATAAATTTGGGATTCGTTTTTGAAAATCAGATTAAATCAAAATATAAAATAAATTTATATTTCTTTCGAAAAGTTGTTAATGTGGAAATGTCAAATTATGTTAATGTCGTTCGTTTAAAATAAAGAAACACTATTTTTGAAGTAACATTTTTGGAGCTTTTTGAAGGCCATTATGGGTTAAAATATACTGATCATCTTAAAACTTTTTTAAAAAATGAGCATATTAGCGCCCAATTTAATTCAAAACTAGAACGAACATTATAAAGCGCTCACTTTGATTCAAATATTTTTAAGTGAATAGATATGTGCATTAGTTTAGAGAATTATAAATTATTGCATTTAATTTATGCTAAAACTTTGATTTATAAGATGATTTTATTAACTTATTATTTTTGAAATAAAACAAGATCGATACGATACGGTCATAATATCTGAATTTGCTATTTACCTGTTTCACATAATACTGACCGATGGCTTCTAATCCTTGATGGATAATAAAATTATATAAATATAAATTACTTCCTTCTCTTTAAATTATAAAATACTTTAGTTTTAAATCGAATAGTTTTATATAGAAAACAAGAATGAACATTAGTAATGCGCTCACTTTGACTTTAAATCTATTCTTAGCTTACATTATTGATTTCTATTTTTAAATAAATGAAACTTTTAATTATCATGGTTTTGCTAAAAACTTTATGTACTTTAAAACATTGTTATAAATAGTACTTCACTGAGTGTTTAGAATTTTAATCATTCTTAATTTAGCAGTCGATGAGTTAACATCAATAATGCTCTTATACTGTAGACACAATTAGGCGCGTGTCATAAGTGTTAATGTATAATTAGTAAGACGCGTTACACAAAATTTTACTCATATTTGCCCCGATATTAACCATTTTTAAACAGATTTAGTGTGAGTTTATACAATTTAGCCCGATTTGTTGTCATTTTTGACCCAATTTAAGCCCTGTTTTGCAACTATTATTGCCATTTTGACCATATATTTACCCAATATTAGCCCTGTTTTGACATTTTTAACCCTAATTTTGACCCACCCTCATTTTTGTTCAATTTTGACTGAATTTTACCGGATTTTGTGATCTAAACAAGATCGTTGCGGTCATAATATCTGACTGCTATTTAAATTTTAGATAATTTATGGTCGCTCCCTCTCTACATTCGCTCGCTTTCATTATTTTATATTTTCTGTTACAAGTTAAATATTAAGTTTAAAGCAGATGAAATCAAGAACAAATCACTGTATTATCCCTTATTAGTGGCATAAGCCACTTTATTTTTTTACATTTTTGCCAAAATTCCCCTATTTTGACTAGATTTTGAGAAATTTTTGAGGTTATAAATCAATATTTTTACTGCAAATATGCCATATGCCACTTTTATTATTAATCAATTTTTGTCATTTTAACATAATTTTGCCTATTTCATCCAGTTTTTTTGGTAATTTTTTACCATTTTGAGTCTGTAAGTCAATAATTTTAAAACAAAAATCGGCATGCGCGTATGGTTTATTTGCTCCCCATGAAATGTTGTGTAATAAATTACTTTACCGGTATGATCCAGTTTTATCCATTAAAAAAAATCAATGTTGAGCACACTAGAGAACTTCCTCTTAGGCCCTAACAGTGTTTTCAAATTATCCCGTAAGGTTTCGGGAAGGAGTTAGTTAAGTAAAATAGATTTAGTTTTTTTTTGTATTTTGATTGTTTTTTAACTTATTTTTCAAATTTTATAGTTAATCATAATATATTATTTATTAAATAATATCAGTATTAGGATTATCAGTAACATTATCTGTAATTAGTGATACTGTTTGCTCGTTGAGGGGCTGGATGGGGTAGTTTAGAGGCTGGATGCGGTCCGGCAACTTGTCTTGGTCGGCGACCATACGATGTTGTAGCCCTCCGAAAAGTTCTGTAATGTATAAAGCGTTTAAATTATACTGAAAATTATTTATATTTTTGCATCATACGTTGAAGATTTAAGCGATTTCTTAAAATAATTTGCGAATTCAATATGTGACGAAAATCTTCACAAAATTCTGCCTATATCTCCATCGAGTCGTTGTTTTCATTTTCTTGCACTGAGATAGTAGCTTCCAACTATTGATTTGCTTACAATGCGGCATCCTTATCTTCTAAAGCTTTAGCAGCGTCCATACGTGCAAGATTACGTTCCAATAATAGAACATCATTTTGCAGCATCAGTTGCTGATACATTTCTAGTATTTTATAGAAACTGATTCCGACGATTGAAGTTTTTAAATAATCGCTTCTAATATGGATCTAAGAAATGCAATACAGTCTTTTGCAAAGTGATCGTCCAAGTTAATAGCTTTAAATCCACAACCATTAGGGCAAGGAAAGAACTTGAATAGAAAAACTTCTAAATGAATGCAATAAATAATTGCTGATGGTAGTTCTTTGCATCCATGAACATGATTTAGTCAGTTCAGCTTGAATAAAATTATTTCTATGTCCAAATCAGTGTTACAGTTAAAATAACATTATTTGTCGACACATTGGACAAGGTTTTTTCTTGAGTAAGTATTCCCACCTTAAGCAAAGGTTATGATTGCAATTACAATTCAATTTTAAATTTGAATATTAATAATGATCTTAAAAGCATTTTTATCCAAAACTTATCAATTAAATGGATTTCTAATATACATTCTTTTAAATTTACAGAACAATGTAAAGTAAAAGAAAATAATACTGTCTTAAAGTTTTTTATTTTTATTAATACCACTATCAATATATACCACTGATGTAACCAGTCTGTAAATAAAATAATTGCGAATTACAAATACAATACGAATTGAGCAAATTTTAACTGTGTTATGTACTTTTTTAATTTGTTATTTTCAAATGGTGGTGATATTTATGACCCGTTTATACACATTTTGACAATTGGTGATTCCTTTACAACTGATAATTAGAGGCAATACACTAGTTTACAGACAAAATAGTTCTCATTTTGTTTTTTTTTTGTAAAATTTAGCACATAATGGCATTTTCGCTCATTTAGACATAAAAAATCACTTTTAAGAGCAAAATAAGGTATATTATACTCAAAAATTAACTTTGGTTTTGGACATGTTTGACTATTTTGGTTACTTTGACCAGTATTTTGTCGATTTAGAGTAAAAATTTCTTTACACGATGTATTAACACCAAATTGCGTCAAATGATTTTTCAAGTTTTCTCCTTAATTTTTGGATTCGTTTTCAACATTTTGCTTTTTTAGCTCATTTTGACAAAGTCAGCAATTGAATTTGGGGTGCCTGTAACTCTTTAAATCTGTCTGTCAGTAATCTGTAGACTCTGTAGAATCTTTTACTTTAAAAAAGTTACAGGTGGCTTTAAATAACAAAAATATGCATTAAATATACGAAAATAGACTAAAAATTGTCCAAACTCAAGCAAAAATGAACAAAATTTAGGTAAAGTTTAGTAAAAATATTTAATAGGGACATGACGTGGCTTAAATCATGTAAAAATTGACCTTAAAATTGGAAATTTTTGTTAAAATCATGTAAAAAATGGTTAATATCATGTCAAATATGAGTAACATTTGGTGTCATGTCTTACTAGTTAAACACGTTAGGACACGCGGCTAATTGTGTCTATAAAAACAGTTTTGATGTTAACTCGTCAACAGCTGAACTAAGAATAAATAAAAGTATTCTAAACACTCACTGCACTGTTCTGCTTTTTGATTTTGCCTTTTTTCAGGGATTAGTGGAAACCTGTCTTACAAGATATAGTAAATATCTCTAGAAAGTTTTAGCGCACTATTTAAAAATAAGTTCAAGTTAGACATGTGAAACGTAGAAAATTTCAGGCCCGAGCCCGACATTGGCCCGATAGATTGAGGCCTACCTGGCCTGAGCCCGACTAATTAAATTAATTAGAGCCCACCCCATCCTGACAAAACATAAGTTTGTTTGCTTAAAAGTTTGATTAAAAACCAAAAAATAAATTAATCAGTTTCCAACTTATGATTAACATAGAAATATGCTGATGTGACGTCGCTCTTTCATTCACGTACGCCAGTGAATTGGTCAACAGTCACATGAATTATACCTTTGTATTGATCATAATTATCGAAATAAAACTACTGATAGTATAAAAACAAGAGTGGAACACACATGAGATGGCATATTTTTATAAGAATTTTGTCAACCGTTTGAATCCTCAATAAAGAATTTACTATTACTAAAGGATAGGGGTGGATACACATACACACAGACACACGGGAAAAGCAATCATATAATGGCATTTTTCAATATGCCATTATAATTATTCCATAAAAAATTAATTAATTATTCAATCGCATTCTAGATTCATTTTTAAATTTAGAAAATAAACCTTCCCTGTACGTGCTATTAATTACTAATTCAATGCTATACGTCAATGAATACGTTTACATCAATTAATGAGAAAATTTAGATTAAGTTCGACGATTTTGTTTTGTTTAAGATTTTTTTGGAATTTTTTAAAGTTCAAATAGTTTCATATGTTCTGAAATATTGGGGTAAAAAATTAGTTCAAATTCAGAATAAAAGATTTAAACGACAACAAACAATCAAAATGAGTTCACTTTGACTATTTTATTATAAAAAAGTCAATTATATTTATTAATAATTAATAAATAAAGGTTTAAATTTAAAAGTGGGAAATGTTTTCCAAAATTTGTGTTGATATCTGTGAATTTTTATAAAAATCTTCAAAAGTAATAAAATTTACTTTGTTGAGCACAAAAGGATAATAGGTTAAATAAGCGTTATAACATGTGGTTATTTTTGAAATTTCGAAACATTACCCGCCCCGAACCCAAGATGGTTGAAACCGACCAAGAATTTTATTTATAAGGCAATTATATAGCTATATCTCATATATAGCCTGGCCATCATGTATATTCTGTACATAAAAATGATTTTCATAAAATTTAGCTGATACAAAAAATTTTCTGTCTTCAGTATATGACGAAACTTAAGCGTTTTAATTAAACAGAAATATTTTAATTTTTTTCTATTAAACTTTAAACTAGCTCGCATATAATAATGTTAATAAGTTAACGCTGTCGTGTATTGTAATCGGTATAAAACCAGGGTGTCAAAGAGGGGATGGTCTGGATGGGGTATACCCCCATGAAAATCTGAAGTCATAAAATGGAAATTTTTTCATAAAAAGGCACTTTTTTGTCGAAAAATTAAAAAACTGTCGTTTAAATCCGATGAGTTTGACCCTCGCCCTTGATTTTTGGAAAAATTCGAACTGAGACCCGATCCAGACCTTCAAAGTCTGGGACACCCTGTATAAAACAGTCAAGTGTAGTCTGGATTACGGGAACGGCGCAATGATGTTTGTTCTCAACTCTATATTAATTTCGTAACAACAAATTACGGATAAAAGTATTACGATTTTGTGCTGTTTTATAAAGATTTTACGATAAATTTTTGAATTACTGACGAAATACTAATGAATATATTATGATAAAAATTTATACGAAGTTTTTTAAAAATAAATTTAAGTTTAAAATCTATTTTTGATTAATTAAAATTTTAATTATGAGAATCGTTGAAGTTAAAAAAGTCAATAAATTTATATATAAGAAGCGTTGTTCTCAAAATAAGTTGAGTTATAATAAATAGTTTTGTCAAATTTTCAATATATTTATTTTAAGTGTTTCAAGTAAAATTCAAAGTTATTACTTAAAGATATAGCCTTTTAATTATTTTTAAAATAAGAATTAGTTTAAATATCTTTACTAAAATGACACCTCAGCATAACCTTATCAATAATAATGAAACAACAGCGACATGCGGTGATGTTAAAATGCCAAAGTGGGCAATGAATGAAGAGATTGTTATCAGTGGTATTGCTGGAAGATATCCAGGTAAC
>JAQIXJ010003416.1:0-12862 GCA_034700185.1 Phthiracarus laevigatus
AAAAAAGATATTGTTGTATTTCATAAACTTGAAAATCACAATTGTGCTCTATTTTTGATATAATTAATTAGGTTTTCTACTACTGTACTAAAGCTTTAAGTCGGAATATATTTTAACACTTCAGTGGTATCACCAAATTTTTGTAAGTTTGAGTATTTTGGGGTGGAATTTTTCCTTACTTTAGTAGTGCATTGCCCATCAATATTATTAGAAAAAAACTACCTTCAATGCGTGAACTCAAAATAATATATTGAACTCGACCATTACAGTATTATGGGATAAATATTAATTTACATACGTCATTATTTTTAGAAGTTTCCAAAAAATACGAAGTATTTCGGTATAAAGTGACGTTATTATACCGCCATTATGTTAGCTATGCTCATAAATTGTAGTAAGTATTTCGGGATAAAAGTGTACTTCCATTCCCGCCAATTATTTGTTAACGGTTAAAACATTATAGAAAGTATTTCGGGATAAAAAGTAATCATCCTTTCCCGCAAATAATTTATAATCGCTTAACTCAATGTATAAAGTATTTCGGGATAAAAAATAACCTTATTATAACTCCAATATGTCTGCTATGCTCACAAAATGTAGAAAGTAATTAGGGATAAAAAATGAGCTGCTATTCCCGCCAATACTTTATTAACGCATAAAATAATGCAGAAAGTATTTCGGGATAAAAAGTAAACTTTATTTCCCGCCAATACTTTATAATAGCTTAACCCAATGTATAAAGAATTTCGGGATAAAAAGTGACCATATTATAACGCCAATGTGTTCGCTATGCTCACAAAATGTAGTAAGTATTTCGGTATAAATAATAAGCTGCCATTCCCGCCAATAATTTATTAACGCTTAAAACAATGTAGAAAGTATTTAGATATTAAAAGAAAACTTCCATTAGCAAAAAAAATTATAAACAATTAACACATTGATGAACGTATTTTGGGAATATAAAATAGCCTAATTTAGCTGACAAAACGTTTATTCAATAAATTATATAAATAATAATTTTTAGGTAAATTGTCATATGAATCTTATTTTTCAATATTTATAATTAACAAAAATTAATGTTTTTCAAGATATCAAAAATGGATTTTTTTAGCAAGTTTTTCAAATTAAATATTAAAATCAATCCAATGCTTCTACGAAAGATTGATTTTTCGATTTTTTAATCCGATGATCAATTTTGTGTTCTGATCCGTTTCATTGCCTTTGTATCACTTACTGTAAACCCTGTTATGATTCGAAAATTAACTACATAATTAAAAAAACAAAAAAAATCAGTGTGACTTTATAGAAAATTATTTTAGATAAAATTTTTATTCCAAAATACAATATGATTATTGTTAACAGCAAAGTAATTTCCAAAGCAGCGATTACTTGAATTGTTTACAATATATCGTGACCAATACAAGTTTTTTATCCCAAAATACTAAACAAAATGTTAAGGACAAAATAATTTCTAGAGCAACGATTGCTTGTATAAATCACACTATATCGCAACCATACAATTTTTTTATCCCAAAATACTTATCAACGCACAGGAATAGCAAACATTGCATTCCCTCTTTGTTTTGCCAAATAAACTGAACTTGTCTTACACTGAAAGTTAACAAAAAGGAGCAAATCCCATTGAATAACGTTGCCATCCATTTAAGGTATTACGGGATAAACTCTACCCACGATAAAACTAGATGTTGAAAACATGTTAATATAAATAAAATTATTAAAGCAAATTTCATGAAATTTTACAATAATATTAGTGTGTATATAATAGGAGAATACCTAAAATTTCAGGAAATTACTTCAACTAGAAAAAAAGTTATAACGGCTTAAAAACACTGTGGGGTTGTTTTTATCCCGTTTTTCCACTGAAGTGTTAAAGGCACAAAATTTTAAGTAATACACTTTGTATTTCAATAAATATTCGACTAAATCTGGTGTTGTATTTATTAAAGATAATATCCTTTTTGTTTTCACAAAATTCGATAATATTAAATGTAATTTCTTTATTCATTTTAAGTTTCAAAATGGTTCTATATTGTTTGACTTTAATTTTTATTTCAAAATATAATAATTACGTATTGTCACTAAAAATACATTGTTTTTATATTGAAATTTTTCATTGAAATGTTTCATTGCGTGAAAAAACAAATACGGAAATCCCTCCCATCCCGTTAGTTTCTAAGTCATCCCATTCCTTCCCATCCGGCAATGTTTGGCTTTATTCCCACTCCCTCCCGCTTTCCACGGAACCCGTTTTTAAACACGTTTACTTGATAATGCTTATATACATACAAGTCTGAACAGCGTCATACATTTCTGTTACGTAAGGTATCGCTGGCTGTATCTCTGTATATAAGTTAGATCTCATTTCATTTTAAAAAGTTGACAAAAGATTGAGATACAATAAATTTAGGTATATAACAATTTATTTATTATAATTAATTCGTTATAACTCTTAGCTATTATGTATGCTATTTTGGATTATTATTAAACTATTTATGTAAGATAATGTCATTTATAGGATTTACTTGTGTATTGAGTATAAAACTATTTTATCTTATTTTAAATTTTAGCTCAAATTCAATCAAATAGACTATGATTAATTTTAAGATCAATAGAATAAAACTAATACTTTTGAAAATTAAATAACAATCATTAAAATTTAAGAAATTCTAAATCTATTATAAATAGTGAGTAATTCATTTTATTTTGATTTATTTCAGTTGTATTGAGTTTAAAATGTACAAAATTATTACCGAAGAAGAACTGAAGAGTAAACTAACATCTATTCATTCAGATAATGATTCAAAGGTAAATGAAAATGACAAATCAATTCAGTATATAATTCCAAAAATCGAATGTCCGTGGCCTGTAAAATATAGCACTTATTTTGACGCTACACTTCGAAATGAGTCGAATGATTACTTAATTAAAAACAGTAATGTTTCGGATATTTGTATTAAAGAGTATCTAATAAATATTTGTGTTGGAGAATGGGCTGCATATTGTTATCCGTTAACAACCGAGAAATACAGAATGGTTAACCTCGTAGATATGTTGCATTTTTCTGGAATAATAGATGACCAACAAGAATGTAATTGGGGTGAAGCTTATGGAAATTATGATAAGTCTGACAAACACTGGATTGCTTTCCCTGAACTTATTGATGGCGAATACAACTCATCGATGCCTATATATTTTAATGAATTCAAATTTATATCTGAAAAAATATGCAAAGACATGTCCGAAAAACAAACTGTTATTTTTAAAAATCTGCTAAAAAATTGGGGCGTAGTTAACAGATTCCAACAGAGCTCAAACGAAGCTCTGAAAATACTAGACATGGAAACACAACTGGATTATCGTACGTATAATATTGGAAGCTATTATGCTTTGTTCTTTATAGAATATGCGATGAATATTGAATTAAGCGAGTTTGAAAGAAATCATCCATTAATGATTGAATTGAATTACGAAGTGGCAAGACATATGTCGCTGGTAAATGATTTGTATTCGTTTCGCAAAGAATACATTAATTTTAATGGAGATTTGAGCAAAATAGCAAATACAATGGCAACTTTAATTAATTATCACAAAATTAATCTAAATAAAGCTGTACTTCTAATGAAAGCGATGATTGAAGAGTCCAATCATAATTGTATGCGAATTAAAAACGAAATTATGGCCACAACTGAGCTAAAAAGTTTGAATGTGGAAAAGTATTCGGTCGGAGCATTATATATGATGTCTGGTAATTTTATATTCAGCAAAACAACTCCACGTTATCATGGAATTTACTTTGTTGGCGATATAAGAGACACTTTGATTAATATAACTCTATAATAAACATATATTATTCAATACTTTATTGAACACTAGTTAGAAATACGCTACGCGGGAAATAACATTATTATGTCCGTATGACCTTTTTATATTGTTGATATTCCCGTTTTAATAATTTTAATTTCTGTTATTTTATTATTGCATTTCAAACTTAACCTTTTTCGCGCAATACAGCAATAGGTTAAAAGATTCAGATATTGTAAGACAACGTTCGTAAAAATAGCTGATTTTAATATTGTATGAGAACGTGACTGAGAGAGGGAATGAAATCATTCTCTTTGTATAATAAGGATATAAAACATAAAATATTCATTACTTTATTGAAGATAATAAACATATATTTAATCAATACTTTATTGAAGATATAAAACTTAAAATATTAATCTAATGATTATAGAAATTTTATTTAGTTTTGTTAACTAAAATTAATTATATTCTTAAAAAGCAGTTTAAGTTAGTTAGAAGTTACTTAATGTAAAACGAAATAAAAAATTTTGTATCAATTTAATTTTATAAAACATTTTTTCCTTTTTTTTGTTTTTCTCAGATGATTTATACATAAGCAACGAAATCAATAATTTTTTTTGTTACTTTTTTCTGTTATTTCTTTGTTTAGATTTAATATAATAGTTATGTTTTGCTACAATAATTTTTATTAACACATTTGAAAGTGTAGTTTTAATAAATAATAAATTTGAAATAAATAGTTTTTAATAAAACAAAAATAACATAAAAATGACTTTAATGTTATTTGGAATATAATTTTATTTCAACAGACACTTGAAATACCGCGTTAAACACACTAATCCGCTTAAACAACTTAAACAACATTTCTTTACTCTAATATTAATAATAATTATAATTTTAATGACTAATAATGATATTTAAGATTTTTGTTGTAAAGTATTGTATAAACTAAATGTTTTACGCCTTCCCATAAAATTAACCATAATTTCGATAATACTATAGCTCGACGTATAGCATCGGTGGCATAAAATATAAATTTTCCCACTAATTGTATCGATTTTGGTCCCAAAATGCTCTGTTCGACTATTATTTGAAATCACAATTCAGATAATTGTTTGTATAAGAATGATTATATTTGGCAAGTTAAAATTTTAGGAAACAAATTCTGTCGCCATAATATCAATCATAGCGCTAAGCAAACCACGGCAATCGCTGAAATAAAATACGCATGAAGTAAAATTTAAATGTTTAATTTTACCATTAATCATATATTTTTTTAAAATTTTAAAAAAATTTAAAATTTAAACATTACAGTCAGAATACAATTTATGTATAAATTTAACAAGCTTTTATAACGTTAATCCCCGTCATAATGCAATATTTGCACTTTTTTCTTCAATTTAAAAAATCAAACCAATAACTTGTTAAAATTGTTTTTACTTTATTAAAATTATTGATATGTGGGATGTAATTACATACATATAAACTTTAAAATAAATGAGTTATTTAACTAGTATAAAAAATAAAGTTTTTTAAAAGTTACGAAACTTTAATTATAGTTTATCGAAAAATTTAAATATTTCATTGAAAAGCAAATGAATTTTTAGGGATTGGTTATAATAATAAAAATTATATTATTTTACAACAACCTTATTCACATTTACTGTGAATTTTGTAGTTTAGAGCCAGAAACTCGTGTGGTTCGATTGCTTTACAACAATCATTGTCATTGGCTTAATTTAGCAAATAAAATAGTTTCTATTAAGAGCTAATAATAATAAACATGGGTATAATGTGACCAAAAAATATTTTATATGATAGTTTAATATATGTGTCGGGATGTAAACTATAAAGTTCACTTTATATGTGAATAATTTTGTTGTAAAATAATAAAATTTTTATAACATATTCTTTAAAATGTTACTGTACAAAAATATTAAACAAATAAAATATAAATGTTAATTTTACCATAGATCATAAATTATTTTTAAACTTTTAAAAAAATTTAAAATTTAAACTTTACAGTCAGAAAACAATTTATGTATAAATTTAACAAGCGTTTATAACGTTAATCCCAGTCATAATGCAATATATGCACTTTTTTCTTAAATTCAAAAAATATATTTGCTAACTTGCTAAAATTGTTTTTACTTTATTAAAATTATTGATATGTGGGATGTAATTACATACATATAAATTTTAAAAGAAATGAGTTATTTAACTAGTATAAAAAAATAAAGTTTTTTAAAAGTTATGAAACTTTAGTTATAGTTTAGGACTATAGGAGGCGCCATATATAGAATGAACAAACTTTATCGTTCTTTAGTAAATTCTTAGATTTATTGAAAATTAAAATTATATGTAATACGTTTTCTGAAAAGTCGAAAGCTAAGGTTACTACAAAAAATTCATTTATAGTTGAGTTATTCATTTATAATTTTCAATAGTATTTCTCTTAAAAAAGTACCTAAAAAAGGTTTTACGATAAATATTTAAATATTTCATTGATAAGCAAATGATTTTTTAGGGATAGGTTATAATTATAAAAATTATATTATTTTACGACAAAATTATACACATTTACAGTAAATTTTATAGTTTAGAGCCAGGAACTCGAGTGTTTACAACAATCATTATCATTGGTTTAAATAACCAAATAAAATAGTTTTTATTAAGAGCTAATAACAATAAACATGGTATAATGTGACAAAAATTTTTTATATAATAGTTTAATATATGTGTCGGGATCTAAACTATAAAGTTCGCTTTAAATGTGAATAATTTTATTGTAAAATAATAAAATTTTTATAATATATTCTTTAAAATGTTACTGTACAAGAATATTAAACAAATCTTAATCAAATTTTATTAATTTAATTATTAAGCAATATTAAGCAAAATGTTATTGATATTATCGAAAACATTTTATATTTTTTCTTGTGTGGTGCAATATGTATAGATGCTCGAAAACATCGATAAGAGGCATAGGTTCGGGCAAAGGCTCTAATTTTAAATGAGGCACGAAATGCTCTTAACAAGCTTTAGCTTCTCTTGAACACGAGCCTTATCATCAGGAGTTTTATTTTTGTAGTCAAAAATATCCATTTAATCAAAGAAATTGATTGATTAAATAAACAGTGGATTAGTTTTTATTAATGATTTAATTTGCTCTTTAGACAAGAAACTAAACACTAATTGGTAGATCACAATATATTTATTAAAAAATGTATAACTTTGCATATATCATTCCAAAAGTTTTAAAGTAGAATTCGTTAAAGTTTTATTATCTATATTGTATCACGAATGTTATTTAATATATTGCGAAATAAAAAAAATTTAAAATGAATGCGAAAAAATGAATGCTCTCGTATTAAACATTTATCTTCATTCGTACGATGAAGTCTTTGAAATGGCGTAAAGTTCAACAGACAGAACAGAATATTTCCAATAAATTTTAGGCTTTTTATTGGAAAACTCACACTTATCGGCGTCTTTATTATGATTCTTGCAGATAAGCGTATGAGGGTTGACGTTATAATCGACAATCATTTCTGCCACAAAACCCTTCGTGTCTTTATTCTCAATTGCATCCATCGTTTCGTTCTTATATTGCCACAACGAACTGTTAACAATTAAGAATAATTACAGGAATGAACAGAATAGTGATCGTATTTCTAATACTAACCAATACAATAACTTAATATCTGTGACGCCGACATTGTTTATCGACGCTAATATGCCGTTAATGTGATTCTGACGCGCTTTCGCTAACTCTTTGATATTTTTGTTAATTTCGATCGCGTTATACAGGTGTTGCCTTTTCGAGAAGTTTTTGTGGCGCAGTAGTCGTTATTCTTTTTGTTAGTCGCTCTGATAATTACGTGGTTCGCTGAAAACGTTGCAGAACTTGAAGAATACTTTTTATTAATATACTCTTTTAGATTATCATCTGTTTTCTGATGATTTCTGTTATTATCGAAAAAATGATTAATTAATTTTATTCAACAAATACCTGCACATTCTGTTTTTCATATCCTTCTCTTCAACGACAAATGGTCTATCGGGATCTCCGATAGAATACATGCCTGACATAAAATTTTCGATCTCGTCGTTGAATTTTTCCGATTTGCCCGATAATTTGAACTTCTCTTAGGAACCGCCTTTATAACCATACGAAGAAACTTAGTTGAAAAAGTGTAAAACTTATGGTTTTATAATATATCCATAAGTTTTTACCTTTTTGTTCCGACTTTTCGTAAGTTTCTTTTGATTTTTCTTTGATTTTTTCAAGAGAATAACGAGAATTTTTAAGATTGATCTGAATAACGATCAACGTAAGCTTGTTCTATTACACACAGTATTTATAGCATTTGTATAAATTTTTTAAATTTAGGTTCAATCAGTTTTCACTAAATCATTAAAATATATGTAAATTACAGCGAAACATTTTTATTATCTTAATAGCAACCCATAAAATTAATTAAATCTTATTTAATGCTAATTATTTAAATGTTGTGAACGAATGATTTTTTGTTGTAAATAAATATAAAACATCTATTCTTGTATCGAATAATTTCTGAATGTGAACTAAATTAAGAAAATTTAAATAGTCACGCAACAACTTACCGATTAATGTGATCTCTAACACAACGCCTACAAATAAGACCATACTGTTAATAAGACTATACTGTTAAAATATAACCAATGAATCAGTGGTAAGATTTGCAGATAAATATAACTAAAATTTTAATTAAATTAATGCCTGAATTAATCGAAAAATTGAAAATCGAAATTTTCTTTGACGAAGGCAAATTTTAATTTTATTGCCGTAATTTTTTATTTAATTTTTAATAGTTTGTGAATGACAGGTATGACTTGCCTTAAGTTAAATTGTTGTCTAATTGTTGTCGTGCATATAGATCAGACGAGGATAGATAGGAAGCCGTCGTTCAGAATCGGCAATAAATATAGCAGTTAAAGAGATTGTAAACGATTGTAAAATTTCCTAATAATAGTTTTAGGATACAGTATACGTGTATGAAACACTTTAGCCGACGATGTGAAACTGCTTGTTGAGAATTTTATAAATTTAAATTTATTTAATCCCTAACTATACCTTTAACTGGCGTGTATGTGTGTCGAAAATAAAAATGTATCTCTGTTGCAATAATAAAATAAGCATTAATTACATATATAGAGGTCACACCTAATTAATTATAATTAAGAGCGCTTAAGATTATTACCGATTTTCGATGGGAAAAGTCGTAACATTAACAAACCCGGGAATATAAAGTTAAATTGATGGTGTCTATGACTACAATTAAGGAACGATTGCATGCATAGTTATTGATCCAACTAAACATAGGTTAGTTATACTTCTTGATCGGGCTATCATTACAGCAGGAAGTTACTATTACTATAAGCATGGCTTATCTAATTATGCTAATAGCTTAGCGAGGAAACGATACTTCGAAATGATCATTCAATTTAAATTAATTTCATTTCATAATCAATAAAGACCTTTTGGACTATCAATAAATTTAACGGTTCAGGTTTTTAACGTAAAACTATTCTATATTATATCTATATATATTTATACGATATTATAAGTCACATATTTTATATGCAAATAAATTAATAAACTATTGACCTTTATTTTAGTTGTTTTTCACTCGCTCACTCCTTTCTCTTACTCTCACTTTTTCCATTTCTCTCGAAAATTAAAAACAAGAGCAAAATCGAAAAAAACTACGGAAGAAAATAAAAACAAAACACGCACACAAGTGCTAAAAACTAAACAAAAAAGTAAATAACTTGAAAAAGAAATTTATAAGATATATAAATACTATAAAAGCACCAGCATTTAGAATCTAATTTGTGGATTAATTAAAGATAAACCTTAGAACTGAGTGAAAGGATAAAAGTGAAAGTTACTTCGTATATACAAACAAGTCTTTAACTTGGTTTTACGCTTTTTTCTCGACTGCAACCACTATTTTCAAGATGTTTAAAGTGTGTATTCATTTGTAATGTTTAAAATTCTAATTTTTACTTATAGGAAACACTAACAAAAATGATTAAAATTTGATAATAGGAAATATTGGTTGCGTTAATGTTTGTGGCAGTGATTAATGCCGCATCATTAGGAAACAGTTGCATAATAAATGGTAATGGGAATAATAATGGCAACAGTATCGGTAACAATGACAATGGTAATAATAATAATGGAGGTGATGACAATGGCAGAAATTTGAACGGTAATACTACTGGAAATGGAAACAACAATGGTAATGGAAATGTTTATTATTTTTTGCCTAAACAGCGTTATGTACTTTCTTTACTTTATCCTAATACTAAATTATCCAAAATTTTACGAAAACTGAGAAAATTTTTAAGTAAATTCGATACCATTTGATTTGAATGTACTAGATTTTATTTTATTTTACTTCTCTGAGATATGTATTGAAATCTAATTCAAATTAAAAATATTTAGGAAGCTTGTTTATTCCATAGTACAGTTCCTAATAACTTAAAAATAAACCCCTAAATGTGAGGATACAACAATTGGTCAACTTTTAATTATTTAATACTCATAATACAATTTGACTTTTGCAAAACTTTTCATTGATATTGATATGAGCCAAACTTTGCTTAAATGTGTATTATTTAATAGTCTCACATTTATCATATTTAACTTATAATATCGGATTAATATTTATTTTTGGCTTTAACACACTTGTAAAATTATAAAGTTTGCTATTTTAATGAACTTATTTGCTGATCACTTTTTTTTGCTTAACGGCGTTTATTTAGCATTTTATTTGATAAAAATATTAAAAAATTACAAGTGGGGCCTTTTCGTATGTTTGAAACAATGCACAGTATCAAAATGCATTCACTATATTTTTTATGCTATAGTATTGTTATTACAAGTAATATTTTGATAATGCAATAAATTAATAACATCCATAACTTGTGAAAACAACGAAAACATACCGATGTTAAAGCGTTGTTTGTACCCCAATAATATATCACGTATGAAATAATGGCGGGTTATAACAAAAAAAATATGAAGAACAACAGTAAATATTCTGTAGCAGCAAAATCAGTGCCAAATATATCAATATTTTTACTTTAAACAGTTTTTTTGCCCAAACCAAAATTTTTTTAATAGAGTGAAATAGCGTCTACTGTCATTATCACAGAAAATATTAGTGGATATTTTGGAAATACTGAGTTTTGAGAAATAGTCACATCAATCAACTAAAATGAAATGAGTTTTCGTAGTATCACTTTTTGCTTGCATTCTATTTTCTGTTACAAGTTTGCAATTCTTGAATCATAGATTACCTTAAAAACTAAATTATTCGATTCCATTTGTCAAAAGATTAATAACGACATACATATTTTGGTGACTGTTAAAATTGATCCAATCTAAATGAAATTTTTTAAAGTTTTTGTATTTAATTTTTTCAACATTCTTAAGTTATTATATTATCTCGAGAATTTGTATTTAAATTTTGAATAATATTTTCAAACTTTAAACATATAAAGATGATAATGGAAACAATAATGGTAATGGTGATGATAATGGTAATGGAAACAATAATGGTAATGGCAACAATAGAAATGGTGATGATAACGGCAATGAAAACAATAATGGTAATGGCAACAATAGAAATGGTGATGATAACGGCAATGGAAACAATAATAGTAATGGCAACAATGGAAATGGTGATGATAACGGCAATGGAAACAATAATGGTAATGGCAACAATAGAAATGGTGATGATAACGGTAATGGAAACAATAATGGTAATGGCAACAATGGAAATGGTGATGATAATGGTAATGGCAACAATAATGGTAATGGCAACAATGGAAATGGTGATGATAATGGAAGCGGCAACAATAATGGCAATGGCAACAATGGAAATGGTGATGATAATGGTAATGGAAACAATAATGTTAATGGCAACAATGGAAATGGCAATAATGATGATAATGGCAATGGCAACAATGGAAATAACAATAATGATGATAATGGCAATAGCAACAATGGAAATAACAATAATAATGGAAACAGTGATGACAATGGTTCTGGAAATGGTAGCAATAGTGGTAAAGCTGATAATAGCAGACCAAGAAATGGTACAGGAATTATTAGGTGGTTCCAAAACATCGGTAGAATTGCTAGCAGCAAAGATGATGACAAAGGAAATGGCAATAATGATGACAATGGAAATGGTAACGGAAATGGAAATGGAAATGGAAATGGTAATGGAAATGGCAATGGCAATGGCAATGGCAATGGCAATGGCAATGGAAATGGAAATGGCAATGGCAATGGCAATGGCAATGGCAATGGAAATGGAAATGGCAATGGAAATGGAAATGGAAATGGATATGGAAACGGAAACGGAAATAGCAATGGAAATGGAAATGGAAACGGTAATGGTGATGACAATAACAATGGCAAAGGCAATGGTAATGATGACAATGGCAATGGCAATGGCAATGGCAATGGCAAAGGCAATGGTAATGATGACAATGGCAATGGCAATGGCAAAGGCAATGGTAATGGAAATGGAAATGGAAATGGAAATGGCAATGGTGATGACAATGGAAATGGAAATGGTTATGGAAAAGGTACTGGAAATGGAAATGGCAATGGTGATGACAATGGAAATGGTAATGGAAATGGCAATGGTAATGGAAATGGAAATGGAAATGGAAATGGTAATGGTAATAGAAATGGAAATGGAAATGGTAATGGAAATGGAAATGGTAATGGAAATGGAAATGGTAATGGCGATGGTAATGGTGATGACAATGACAATGACAATGGCAATGGCAATGGCAATGGCAATGGCAATGGCAATGGCAATGGCAATGGTAATGATGACAATGGCAATGGCAAAGGCAAAGGTAATGATGACAATGGCAATGGCAAAGGCAAAGGTAATGATGACAATGGCAATGGCAAAGGCAAAGGTAATGATGACAATGGCAATGGCAAAGGCAAAGGTAATGATGA
>JAQIXJ010003417.1:0-12862 GCA_034700185.1 Phthiracarus laevigatus
AATTTGAATATAGAATATTAATGAGCTATTAAAAAACTTGAAATTATTTCGGACCAATCAAGAAGTTGAAAAATATAATTTTTCATCAAATTCCTGTTGAGTTTTATGAACGATTTAGTTAAATTAAATTAAAATTATTCCAAAATCTTAATTTTAATAAAACAATTGTTTTTACTTCATTAAACTTTAGATAACTTATTATTTAGTTAAAAATTTTAAATGTTTATTTGCCGAAAATTTATTATTATATATAACTATTTAATTTTTTCGTTTCAAAGGATTTATTATCAAGCAATGTGAACAATGAAAAAGTACAAGAGTATCGTTTTATGCACCCATGGCTTGGTTTCGAAATACTAACGAGGTATTTCCCATAAATTTCATTCAAAATTGCATCAAAAATTGACGAATTAACTAAATTACTTGTTTCGCATTAGAAAAATTAAAATGAGCTAATAATCATTTTTCTATAAAATAATAATTGAGATCATTATTAACTATGATAAAATTTTGGCTGATGTATCTTTCAGTGCACCATTCTTCTAAAAAAGCACAGGCGATCTGTGGCGATCACACCGAAAACTGCTAACACCCGCGTTTCACTTTAGCATTCTTGAAAATTTTGTGCCAATTATTAACGAATAGGAACGGGTTATTGTAAATATTATCGGAGAGAAAATTAAAGACAATAATGGCGTAATCAATGATATCAGACCAATAATTATTAACTGCGCTTTAGATACAATTTGCGGTAAACAATTTAATTAACGCCATATATTTCATAGATAACTGTTTCAATTAAAAAACAAGAATGAACATTAGTAATGCGCTCACTTTGACTTTGAATCTATAGTTGGCTTATATTATTGATTTCTAATTTTAAATAAGCAAAACTTCTAATTATTGTTTCGATAAAAATTTTAATGTGCTTTAAACCATTGTTATAAATATTACTTCAGTGAGTGTTAAGGATATTTTCATTCATTCTTAGTTTAGCTGTTGACGAGGTAACATCAAAACTGATCTTATAGAAACAATTAGGCGTGTCATAAAGTATTTTAGTATAATTAGTAAGACGCGTGACACCAATTTTTGTAATATTTGCCCCGATATTAGCCATTTTTGAACCGATTTTTTGTCTATTTCGACCAATTTTACCCCATTTTTAGTCATTTTTGACCCAATTTAAGCCCTTTTTGCCAATAAATTTAAGCCAATTTTGACCATTTTAACTCAGTTTTGGCCTTATTTTGACCCAATTTTGTTCATTTTTGCCTGATTTTTGTGATCTAAAAAAAGTCTACAGACAGACAGACAGACATCCCAAATCCAATAGCTGACTTGAGTCATAAAGTGAGCTAAGAATCTTATAAAAAAAGCTAAAAAACGAGAAAACCTTACTTTTATTTATAATTTAAGCGATTAAGAATCTATTAACTTTAACCTACCTTTTAATTCTTGAGATAGAGAGCGAGAGGGAGAGAGAGAGAGAGCGAGAGGGAGAGAGAGAGAGAGAGAGCGAGAGAGAGGGGGGTTTTTAATACGTAATACATAACTAAATAAGATTGAAATAATGATTTATAAAGCATTTATTTTTCCAACTTTCTTTAATATTTATAGATACAGTGTCTGTAGAAAATAAAGGATAGTGAATTAATCAAGTTTTTTATTTGTAAATTTAAAATAAATTATTATCTGGTTAAGTGCAGTTTACAATATGGAAAAAATCTAATAAATAAAATGATAGACATTATAAAAGTCAGAAAAATGAAAGAACATTTATTCTTAATTGGTTCCAATGTGATCATTAATCTAAACAAATTGGTGCTTTGAAAAGTAATGTGAAAAGTGAGATAAATCACGCGATAACAACAAAAATTATAAACGTAATCAATGAAATAAATCTTTTACAAGAACTTCTTGCTTAAAATCGAGATTTTATTTCTTATCAATTTGATTAATGTTGAGCTCAAATAGAACTATTTATTTGGAATGATATGGCATTGGCTTTATTTCGTTTGAAATGTGAAAACATTATTAAGTGTGTGAATGACGTTTTTAACGTTTCTTTTTAAATTCTTCTATTATTCTTTATTCATAATTATCAGATTTTGTTTTAAGTTTGAAAAATCAATCTTTTTTGATACGTTTCTGGAGAACTGCTGTTCTCCTCTCTTCAGTCATGATATAAACTATACAGCAATGAGTTAACTCAACGAAAAACGAAACTTATTTACGTAAACTTACAAAACCACGATACTTGAAATTCACGCGAAACCTTTAGTCCGAGTGAAAGAAGCAATAAATTCAATTCTGGTAAACTTTATTTCATGTCACAACTTGTTAACTCCAATAATTCTTCTATTATCTTTATTAAAAGTTTAATTAAAGTAGAAGTTAAAAAATTAGTTTACTGTTATAAGTTACTATTATCAATAAACAAGACTTTAAATATACTAGAAGAAACTATAAAAACGATATTCAATTTGTGAGAATATTAAGTTCAAATATACTCAATCTAAACGAATCATGGAGTTTTTGTTAGAATATATAATTAGTATTCTAATTATTTTAACATTTTTCTACATATCAAAATATATCTATACTTTTTATTCACGATTAAAACGTTATCCTTCTGGACCAAAACCATTGCCTTTATTTGGGAACTGTTTAAGTAAGTCATGATATTTAATGCCATCTTAATTGTTATACAATACCTAATCCTATATTCTAGGATTTGTCATTGAAAATCACAAAAACAAATTTTAAAATTTATGATTAATCCGATTTTGTGATTGAGAATACTATAAGATCAGTTAAGATGAAATTAAAAGATCTATTATAAGGAAACTATAATTAATTCTTAAATTTAGTGTTAATCAAACATTACAAGCAAATAAATGGTCAAACATGTCTTTATTTGCAAAATTTAACTAAAGATTATGGTGATATATATACGTTTTGGTTGTTTTCGATGCCAATTGTAATACTTGGTAGACATGATTTAGCAAGAATAGCCTTCAAGAAAGATAGCTGCAGTGATAGAACTGAATCATCGTTGCAGTATAATCTTAATTCTATCTTATTCGGCGGTCAAAAAATTTTCGGAACAATGGACTATAATAATGAATGCAAAATGTTACGAAACATTTATATTGAATCCTTAAGGTATTTTTGTATTAAGATTTAAATAACTGATAATTAAAAGTAACCAAAATTTTTAGAAAATTTTTATCCACTAAAAAACTTGCGGAAATATCGAATGAGATTGTTGAGGACACAGTTTGCATAATTAAAAGAAATGAGTGCGAAAATGACTTTGACGTTGGAATATATGTTGACAGCATTTTTATTAGATTACTGTCTGAAACAATATTTGGGAAAAAAATTAGTTTTGACGATAAACTCATTGAACAAATACATTTTTACTTTGAAAATATATCAACCAGTGTTTTTAAATTTTTAATATCTGAATCAATAACGTTTATCAAGTATTTTCTAGATATAAAAAAATTTTCACCTGCAGTCAAGGCTACTAACAGTATATTTTCGGAATGGTATCACGAATACAGTAATGAAAATCAAAATCAAAGCATTTGTAATTTTCTATACTCATCAACAAATATTGAATCATTTATGAATGAAAATAAAAAATTACATTTAACTGAAGAAAATAATATTGGAAATCTAATACTGTTATTTATGGGTATGCTTTATATTTTAAACAATAATAAATAAATGATATCTTCATTATCCTTAAAGCTGGAAGTGATACAAGTCATTTGACATTCAAATGGATTTTACTTTTTATGTCATATTATCCAGATATGCAGCAACGGCTGAGACAAGAAATTAAATCGATTTTGGGTAACTATTAATTTCTTAAATTTATTTTTGCAGTTAAAAGTTATTTAATTCAAGGTAACGAAACACCCGAAATAGAAGATAAGGATAAGTGTGATTTTGTGATGGCATTTATATGTGAAACGTTAAGAGTCAGAACATTAGTTCCATTGGGTTTTATTCATTACACTGGAGGTGACATAGTTATAGGTAAACAAATATTATAAATGAGTATTAAATTTAATTTCATAATGTTTATATAAAAGATAAAATATCGGTACCGAAATCCACAACAGTTATGGTAAATCTACAATCAATACATAATGACGAAAGGTATTGGGAAAACCCGGACGTGTTTAATCCACAAAGATTTCTTGATAGCGACCAGCATTGCATTTATTCAAAAATGCCAGCATTTATGCCATTTAGTATTGGAAAGCGAATTTGTATCGGAGACAAATTCGCTATGAATTCGTTATTTTTGATTATAACGCGTTTCTTGCAAGAAACGGATGGATACAAACTGGTATTGGCTGACAAACAAGATGTAGATCTTGAAGCAAAGAAGATTAATTTCCTTATTGAACCAAGATTTTTTAAAGTGCGTCTTGAGAGACAGAAATATTATTGAAATTGTTAACGTATAGAGTAGATATTATATAAATAATTTTAAATAACTTCATAAAATATTTAGCTAATTCGCTAGATTAATATGTTTCACAAATTAAATAAATATCCCTTTAGTTATTTCTGCTAGAAATTTGAAATTTGTTTTAATATTTATTGAATGCAATTTTAATCTTAATATATCTTAATTTATCGTTACATAATTTAATATAAGTGACATTATTATTATTTAATATGTTTTTCGATTTCTCAAGCATTACTTTGGTATGGAATGTAAATACCAATAAATATTGCTAAGACCATTGTAAATAGTCTTTTAATGGCTTTATAGGATTTATTGTCAATACTATATTGAAACTGTGTTTCATCGATTTTTATTGTTAACGATTCGCTAATTAGATTATTATTATTATGAGTATTGCAGAGTTAGGCAGTGGTAAGATTGCGTTTAAAAGACAATATTGCCTATAAATGGAGTCCCTATTCTTTTAATTATCATATTTAGGACTTTTTATACTTAAACACTGTTCATAAAGACCAAACGTCGCGCCATCTATTATGCCTCGCTGTCTATATACATAATGTTGCCCTCTGTGGTGTAGTGGGTTAACGCGTAGTTCACTTACCGGTGAGCAATGACATACGTGAGGTTCGAGTCTATAGTGCGTTTGTACTCTGTCTTATCCTTTAGTCGGAGTTACCTCATATCTCATGTATTACACATACATGTGTGAAAGCATGTATGTGTGTGTAACAGACATGGCAAGTGGATTTGACGGTATCCACGTTAAACTGTGACCGTTACGCGTATAGTGCTATGCGGAATACAAGTATAAAAAACATATTGAAAGGCTTAGGCTTATCAATTTCCATCTTTTATAATTATATTCCGTGGTTTATCAAACTTTACATTAGAACTTGGGTTTAGCGACACAATAAAGCTAATCGATTGTTCTTAACTCCAGTATGAGATGAGTGCCTCTATGCGTCAAAAATTGCTAGCACTAAAAAACTATCTATGAATTAACGAATAATAAAATAAAGAATAATCGTTCGTAAATCTTAACTCTAAATTATACTTTACTTTTCTCTTTAATATCTTTAAATAAATATTTTATTCAGTATTAAAATCAAAGTATTAATTATTTCTAACTCTAAAATCTAAAATATCTAAAAACTCTCATTTTGGACTCGATTTGAACTTTGTTGGCCTAAGGCTGTCCAACTGGCGCCCGAAAAAACTATTTTTGGAAACGATTCATTTCTAACGAAATTCTCTCAGCCTAACATTTGGCGCCTGACCAGGGACTTAGAAATCAAATCTTAATCTCTTCAAAGCAGCTAACCTTTAAGAAACCAACCGCTGGATCAAAAAAAACTCAAAACGATTTCAAACCTTGGAAACGCTTACCACACTCTGGAGCATGCTGACAAATAAAAAACTACGAGAGAGAGTGAGAGACCATTGTCACAACTAAATAAGACTAAAATGATTTATAAATTTTTATTTTCTTAATTTTCCTTAATATTTATAAATAACTCATTGAGTGCAGTTTACGTGATGAAACAATTCAAATAAATCAAATGAAAGACATTATAAAAGTCTCAAAAATGAAATACCATTTATTCTTAATTGGTACCAATGTGTTCATAAATCTAAACAAATTGGAGATTTGAAAAGTCATGTGAAAAGTGAGATAATTCACGTCAATAACAAAAATTATAAATGTAATCAATGAAAAACTTATAATTACATTTAAATCTATAATGATTTGAGATAATATGTTTGTGAGTGTTGAAACTGCTAATTGATTTACTTTTATAATTGCAAATATCGCATTTATATTCATTCCTTTTTCAAATACTTTACTTTTTTAAATATAATTCTATTATAGAAAATATTGTTATATTTCCAACCTTTTTTATAATTGTTTAAAACGTTTGATAAATCACAAAACAATAGCTTTTTGCTAAATAACCCAAGCCTATGCCGAATTAACAGTGAATTTGTAAGAAATATTTTACTAATATAAATGCTTAGGCATGCCTACTCGTTGATTAGCTGTTTGTAATTATTTAAAACAGATTTCGTTAAAACACATATTTATTGATGTAATAATTGAGTTAAAATAATTAAGATTAAATAATTATATTAAAAAATCAGTGCAATGACAACTAATGACTATGTGAAACTACTTTTAAACTAAAACGTAAATATAAAGTTTATGATTCAACGAAGTAATAAGCACAAAGTACAGATAAATTTTTTTGTTAAAAAATTGCTACAGTATTTACCTCGATAAATAGTCCCAGGGTGTCCCAGAGGTAGGCTTGCCCAGGGTAACCTCCTCCAAGAATTCTCAAAAAGTCCCCCCTCTACCTAAAACATGAAAATGAACAATTCAACGTATTTCTAATGATTTTTTGGCCAAGCACTTTTTAAAGTTAGTTTCAGTTATTAGATGGTATGATCGATGATCACTCCGCTAACTCACGACATTATTTTATCTTATTTTTATTGTTGTTTAGTATTTTGCTGTTAATTTTGGAAGCTCGACCAAAATTTTGGCTATTTATTCACAATTTTATCGCTTCCAAAGTTCATCAAAAAGTCACACATACTATCTTATCAAATCACTTTATTAATATTAAAAACAGACAAATTCCCTTTATTTATATAGACATCAGCACAGAAAGTCGGTCAGATGTTGAAATCCACAATATCACCTTTTTTAAAAAAGTGATCTAAAAATTTATTACTTTTTTACTAACAAATTCTTATTTAATTTCTATTTTTTAATGCAATTTTGGTAGATTTTGGAAGTATTTATAACGCAAGTAGTATATATAATTTTTGCTTTTTAAGGCTCTTTTTAATACTATAAATATTTTATCATTTTTATTTGAATATTGATTTTAGAATGTTAAAACAATTATAACAATATTACTAGGAGCGAGTGATATTTTCGCAGTGATAAGTATTTGTAAAATGGTGTTTTTAAAACTATAGTTTCATTTTTTAGAATAAAAATCAGAATTATTATAACTTTTAGGAGTTAGCAGAAAGATTCAGGATTTCCATGAACATTAATTGCCCTTCAAAACAAGCGTCCTTATTTAAGAATGATTCCTACATATATTTTATTGTATTAATTCTAAAATGTCTTGTAAAAATTTATATTTTCCTGAATTTTCCGTCTCTTGTTATTACTATATATAAAATTTTACGTTTTAAAATAATTAATAGAGAGTAAAAAACAGATAGCAAATGGAAACTCCTAAAATTGTTAAATGTGCATGAATTACAAAGTTTGGAGTCGTTTTAGCTGATTTATAAATATTATTAATTGCAATTTTTAATGATAAATGCGATAAAATGCTATTTTTCTCGAAATCGAAAAATTGTCGTTTAATTCGAAGCAGTTTTTGTTACCCCTTCCCTAAAATTTTTTCCAATACTGAAGATTTTACAAAAAATTTTAAAATTTTATTATGAAGTATGAAATATTTAGAAAAATGTTAATATAAAATAAAAGACAATATACTTTAACATTTAAGCAATTTGTAAAAAATATAAATGATTTTTTTAAGTGCTATTTAGTTCATTAATTAATACTATTTACCGAGCTATTTTTATATGCTATAAATGCTATTATTAAAAATATACTAATTTAGCAAAAAAATAAGAAAATTGTTCTTTTTAAAAATATGACTTGTCATCAGGCGTTTATATATTTAAAGCAGAACTTTGTTGACTTTAGTATTTGTTTGCCTAAAATTTAAATTACATAATAAATCAAACGAAACGATAAAATTATAAATGTAATCTAAATAATGTTTAATTCCTTAATTGAGAGACTAAACAAAAATAGAAGTTTAGCTCTAAAAATTCATATAAATTATCTTGCTATCATTTTATCACCCATATATTAAGTTTTTAAACCATTTTAATCTCTTCTCTCCAAGTATGGTTATAATCTTTAATTATTAAACTGTAAATTATATCATACTCGTCACAGTAAATGACTTGAAATACTAAATCTAGTATTTTTAAAATGTGTTTGCAGATAAACTAATAAATGTATATAAGACTACTATAATTTTAATAAAAGGATGAGATGTTAGCATGTTTTCAAAGAAGTTCTTTATTCAATTGATATCCAAGTAATTTAAGCTGAAATGATTATATAAAAATAAGAGATGCAATGTCCAATGTCAAAAATTATTAGCATATTTAAAAATTTCATGATATTAATGAAGATGTTGAATGTATTATACTCAATATAATTTAGTAGAAGTTGCAGTTCATAGAGTTTAAGACAGAAATATAGTGATTATTACATTAGATGTTCCTTTATTAAGAAATTATAATTTAAAATGAAAGTTAAATTATATTTTATTTTTTGCATATTGACAAATTTTATTTTGATAGACTATTTTGAATGTAAAGATGAAATTGACAAGTTTACTCAAACCAAAATCAATGATGCAAAACAATTGAAAATAAGCAAATATGTGAATAGCATTAACGAAACTATTGAGAGAATTTATATAATTAGAAGTTTAGCTGAAAATTTTACACAAAGTCTGGCACAAACTGTAACGCAATTATACGACAACGATGAGATTTATTCAAACCTTTCTAATGAATGTATTTCATCGATTAAAACTATTGTTAATGCTATGAAAAACTATGAACTGTGGGCATTCAAATGTATGTACATATGATTATTAAGTTAACATAAATAAAACTATTACTAATTAATAATTGATTTAAATTATTTTTAAAAATAGTTTTTGATTCTTTCGGTTCAATACCGCGAGGCATAACAGATGGAGCCACTACTGATTTTGGTCTTTATGACCAGTGTTTAAGTATTGAAAGTCCTAAAGATGATGAATATAAGAATAGTGACTCCATTTATGGGCAATATTGTCTTTTAAAAGCAATCTTTCCACTGCCTAACATTCATGACAATAATATATTTAATGAAACGTTTGCAATAAAAAACGGTGAAACACAGTTTCAATTTAATTTTGACGATAAATCTTATAAAAAAATAAGAAGACTATTTCCAATGGATCTTGCTATAAATATTGGTATTTGTATTCCATCACAATGTATTGCAGAAGAAATTGAAAACATTGTAAATAATGGTAATGTTACTTATAGTAAAAAATAATAAGACTTATTTATATGACCAGATCTCAAACAGTATATAACCTTTGATCCAAATATGGATCAATACGTATATTTAATTCTTGTTGAAATTTGAAAACAGAATTATGTTTTAAGTTTTTAGAATATAGCATATGGTAGGAATACTAAATTTAAATAAAATAGATTATTTAAGTGAAAACGTAAAAAATGATTTGTTGCTGTATTTCTTGAAAATTAATCTTATTTTAGTGATAATTAACTAATTATTTTTATTACAGCATTGTTTCCTAAAACACAAATTCCTATCGAAATCGGTGACTGT
This sequence comes from Phthiracarus laevigatus, assembly GCA_034700185.1. Taxonomy (NCBI): domain Eukaryota; kingdom Metazoa; phylum Arthropoda; class Arachnida; order Sarcoptiformes; family Phthiracaridae; genus Phthiracarus; species Phthiracarus laevigatus. The sequence continues at coordinate 9,954 of JAQIXJ010003417.1, forward strand.
TCTGTTAAATCGAAACCGCAGTATGATTTTAGCATTAAACTTAAACTTTCAATGTAAGTATAAATCAAATTTCTAATAGGTAAGTCAAAACTATAGTAATTTTATTGCAAAATAATTATTATAGCTCTGGTATAGACTATGAAATTGTGAACATTTTAGGGCCCGAGCCCGATGCAAGCCCGACAGACTCGAGCCCGAGCCCGACAAAAGCCCGACAATTTTTTTTACTCAAAGCCCGACCCGGCCCGATTTAACATTAAAAATTTTTTAATCACAAAGTCAAATTCTGATTTAGATTTTTATATATCTATTTCGGATATAATTATATTTAATTTATGCTTATTTGTAAAAAATGATTAGTTTTAATGAAATTAAATTATTTTTTTAAATTTTTATATATTTTAATAATGTTTACTTTAATATTTTTTCCAAAATTAAAATTGTCGGGCTTTTAATTTTTTTAGTACAAAAGCCCGGCCCGATACATTTTACTAACTTAAGGCCCGAGCCCGACAAAGCCCGACAGAAAACGTCGGGGGCCCGCGGGGGCCTGAAAAATCGGGGGCCCGTTTCATAGTCTAATTCAGAGTAAAAAGGTGTTTTGACTTTGATCGTTCAGTATAGAATTTGCCCCACGTCGTGTATGATTATAAGCTTACATTGAGCGCGTTATTATCCCAATTTTGGGGTAAAATGGATATTTTTTGTAATAAAGATAAAGGAGTTTAGTGAAATGTACTAAAAATTTAAAAATTAGGGATAATGTTGTCGATTCGGGTTCGAACATTTTTTGTCCTGAATATTGAACTATATACAATATAAAAATTAAAATTTTAAATATTAGCTATATTACTGCAATGACCTAACGACTAAGGATATAATATATTTACTATTAACTAATATTATCTACAATACATCCGAATATTATTGTTCACACAAACACACACATTTTTATTTCTAGATTGAGACCATGTTTTGTTTTTGTCAGAGATCATTACATTATTCTTTTAACTCTAACATATCCAAAATTAATTTCCTTTTGCGACCATAATAAATAAATTCTTGGCATTGCATTACATATTGATTGCTTCAAAACAAGCGTTTTCTGTTCGTCTAACAAAGCAAAGCAAAAAGAATAGTTTGCCATTTGCGCTGACTTTACATTTTCATTTTTATTTATCATCAAGTTTTTCGTTTGAACTGCTTTCACAAGCTTACGTATTTACCAATATCTGTATATTGTTGAGACACGATTGTAAGCATATCTAACATGTCTAAAATTGAAACTATAGAAATTATGAATATTTTAAAAATTCATAATTTAATATAAATTTTTAATGTATTATTTAGTATATACTATCATCTATTACGTTACCATTAATATAATACTTATTTATATATTAATATATATATCTACAAGTCTGTTAACCACTAATATCGAAAACGTTTTTAGAAAAAGTTGTGAGATTTGAGTAAATAAATAAAAAGTCAAAGATTAAAGAATTTAGGGTATTTAAAGAATAAAAAATTTCATAGATTTCAATAGAAATTTAATTTTATTTTTGATTACAATTTAATTGAAAACTTTATAGGATAAATGATATAATAAACTAAATAAACTTAAACTATAACTTATAGTGAGCATAATCGTAAGCTAAGCCTATCTCATAAAATTACCTGATTTATAAGAAAATACGATACAATCTTATAGCCAGTGATGCAAAACGCTTTAATGGAAGGCGTATAAAAATTTATATTAAATCATGGATAATTAATTTAAGAACAAATTTGGTTGAAACAACTTTTTAGTTACCATTATTTTAAAGTTTATAAAGATAATTTTATTTTTCTGACAAATCTCTAATTTTGGGTTATAACTAAAGAGCGGATTTATATTCTTAAGAATTTTCATAATATGCAAATATTTATTCACGAAAAATTGCTCAAATAAACTTTTACAATCTTTTATATTTAAGTCAAAGTTGGTTGCTATTAACAATTATAAGCTTAAATTAATTATCACAAATATAAAATATGCCTTAAAAATTCGATTATCAAGAATTACGCGAAAGAATATTTCCATATTTTTCTGTAAATTACTTTAAAATATGGTTTTTATTCTTTTATAGTCTTTTATGCGAAAATACACTTTTTAGTTATTACTTATAAATAAAATAAATTTATATTCTTTGACTCAAAGTTTTGTTAAGATTCTTAATTAACAATATGAAAAATTGTCGCTTTATTTCAGCGCTCGAGCGCCTCATGGAAGTTAATGTCGAGAGCGAAATTGAAGTCTCAGAGTGTGGATTACTGATTTAAATGAATAGAATATTCCATACAACTAACGCTACACTAAAAGTAAAAAAGAAAAGCAGATTCCATTAATGTTGCATTGCCCACACTTTTTTCAATTCCAATAGCTTTCCATTCATTAACATTTGACGAACATAAATCTAAAATAGTTTCAATGTGAAAAATCTTCCAACTCTTATTCAATCTTATATATAAAAACAATTCGATATTTGAATTATAGTCAAAATTAAATTTTAATTAACATTAGTAATGCATTGACTTTTATTCTATTAATTTTTATAGAATAATTTTTATAGAAAGTGAATAGTTATATACATTAGTTTATTGATGTAAATAAGCCAAAACGGCGGTTTGCGTTAAGAGCACCCTTTCCGTTAAGGTTTATATCTAATAAATGAACTAAATTTACTTACTTATATTTCAAAGGGTTTTAATGTTTTACTAAAAATAAATGATTATATTAAAAACACAATTCAAATTATGGCACTTTTTTAAAAAAATAATAAAATGGTTATAATATTGCAAGCGCCGGCTAGAACACCACCACAAATCCCAGGGGTTAGTTGCAAATGCAACCCCTTTATACCCGGGAT
>JAQIXJ010003418.1:0-12862 GCA_034700185.1 Phthiracarus laevigatus
TTTACTGGATGTGTATTTCACCAAAATCATTGCCATCGATGTCGATATATAATTAGCTATTGTGCTGTTATGTCAATCAAATATTATTTCTTTATTAAATTAAAGTTTTATGTCAAAATTTAAAAATTACCGTTTGGTGTGATTTTGCACAATTGAACCCAAATTCCTGAGATAATTGATATCATCAATATATATGGTGTCATTGTGGTTGAGTGTGATATTCTCTTTGCTCAAAATCCCTGTCACTATTTTGCTTAAATCTATGCCGTCAATGTCTTTCAATGTTCTAAAAGGAGTTTGAAAAGAGTCCTTAAACTCGGATACTTTACGCAACTGATGATCTAATAATTTCATGTTTGCGTATTCAACGTCCCATTCTGTTTCATCAATCGCTGATCCGCGCAACGTTTCAGTAACTATTTGAATGGCACTTTTATCGCCATTTTCATCTTCATTGTCTTTGAAAAAATTTAATTTTTTATTTTTTTGCCGTATCCTATAAACGTTTTTAATTTTGTCATCGAGATGGTAAGGGTTACCAATCTGTAAACAAATTCAGTTTTGTAGTGGGAATAATATAAATGAATAAGAACTCACAGAAAGTAAATAATTATTTGCTATTAAAGTGTCTTCGATAACAACTATGTTAAGAAATAAATCCGTTGGCATATTAAATGTGTATAATGCGATGAGAGAGTTTTCAAAGTCGAACTTAGTTTCTTTCCAATATTTGTCAATATTAGGCCATCCGCCAAACAATTTCACGATATACCGAATGTAATCGAAGTCTCTTTTTAAAGTAACATTTGAGTTTCGATGTGCTGTAAAACATACAGAAATTTTGAGTAATACTTGTTTAATAATCGATTTATTACTCATATTAATGCATCCACGATAAAACTTCATTAAAGGAACCAAATATTTTGGGTGTCTTCCATATATACCCTCCAGTATTAATGATACTACACAAACATCATATTAATAATATATATGTAAAACAAAAAAAATTATTTATTAGTTTTACTTTGTAATTGTCTTTTCTTCCAGGAATCACGGACTTCCAGCTGCGAATAACTTAGTGGTTGTCCTGCCTTTAATTTGTTCCAACCACCGCAGGCGTATTGGTAGAAATCTAGGCATGGATCGATTTGTTTATTGATTGCAACTGAAAACCAATTTGCTAACGAATAAAATACTGTTATTTTTCTTTCATTTATTTTAGAAAATAGTTTTAATTGTTTTGAAACCTTTAATTATTTTTATAATCGTTAATTCACTTTAATCAGTATTACCTGTTTCATTACATTGTTTTGTAAAGCAAATGTTATCTATAAAAAGTTATAATAAATTGGTTATACAATTTAATATCGTTCATAATTTAATTTACTATTTTCCACTTGAGCTGTGATTATATTAATTAAAACTGCGCTAACAGTCCATCGAATAACAAAACTTAAACCAAACATTTTCAATAATGATTAAACTACTTGAAATGAAAGGCTTGTCACTAAAGAAAATATTATTTATATTACTAAAATGTAAGGAAAACTAATTGTGTTTAATCGTTTAAAAATTAGACGATATTGATTTCAACGGTTTTTTAGATTAATTAACTTTATTAATTTTTGCAATCATTTAAAGTCACACACATAATACAATATATTTGTAGCTACACCTCGACAAACACTGATTTACATAGACATAGCAACTAATATATAAATCATAATTCCTTATTACAAAATAACAGTTATTCAAAACAATTCATTATTTATAATTTCATTTCCTTTAAATACAAATTCTTTAAAAACATGAATACAAGATTATACACTAAAATATCAATTTTTATATCTTAGAATTGCTGATAATTATTTAAACAATTATTTTACGATCCAACTATTTTGTGAAAAAGTTTGTCAAAACTTAATCATACCTTTTTCTTTATAAGTTTTTATTTTATATTTAGATGAATTATTGCATACTTAAATACATAAAAAACGATGAGTAATATACTGGATTTTATTTAACCAAAGTTCAACCAAAAAGAGTTGGCTTCGTATGGGAAATAGTTAATTGTTAACAAAGCAAATATTACATGACTGCAGTTAAGTATGTTTAATTTTTTGCTTATCGGTGATCATGTGAACCCTAGGAGTTTTGATATAGCGGTGCTTGAGTCATTAAAAATTAAAGACCTAGCCTTATAAAAGTTTAAAAAATTCATATATTTGTCCAGCCTTTAGACATAAAATTAAACAAGACCGACAATTTATAGAGTGCTTACTTTTTTGTAGGTAGATATTTACTTAATCAAACAAACATATAATTTTTGTAGAACAAAAGATAGGATTTTGCCGAATCATTTAATATAAGAAATCTGTTTAAACCCTTAACGTAAGGATAAACAGACATTGTCAAGTCCACAAGCTTTTTTCTTTGGTTCAACTTTTCCAAATACTTGTCAAAAAACTTTTAACTGCAAAAATTGTTTAAGATTTAATATCACAAACATTTAAATATTTATACAGTTTTATTCAGTAATGTGTAATGCGTTGCACAAAAAGTCAATTAAAGATAGCACAAGTTCCCCGAAGTATTCCTTGAGTAAGAGGCTAATCGGGATTTGAAAAATAATTTTAACAAAATTTTTTTATAAATTACATAAGTTTTAAAGTTATTCATATTTATTTATTAAAATGGAAAAATCAAAAACTTTTTAATAACTCAAAATTTTTTTCTAAGTATAACACTTTCTAAGTATAATGCTTATATAATACTAGTACCTCAAACGTACGTAACTAATGATGGCAGAAAGCTCAATTTTCCTGAGCTTAAGCTTGAACAGGCAGAGCTTAAGCTTAAAACTGGTAAAAATTGAGCTGAGCATCAAAATTAAAATGTTCTCCTGAGCATGAGCTTACTAACTTACGAATTGGCTTGAGCTTAACGGTGAGCTTATATCTTACAAAATAATTTGAAATTCACTATTAATTTACATTTACATGAGTTTTATATTTGTATATTTACTTATTCCAATTTTTAAGTCATAACTACTAGTAAAATATCGATTACTTTAACTCTAAAGCTTGCAATTAAGATTATGTTTATTATTATTTTTCAAAAGCAAAAATATTTTATTGATGTATGCAATACTTATATGAAATTTAAAACATTTTATGGTAAAAGTTCGTTTTTATTAAGCTCAACACAAGCTCAATAAGCTCGTTAAATTAAGCTTGAGCTGGAACTTACAAATTTAAGCTTCTAGCTTTAGAATTACATTAAATCTCATGTTTATCTTCAATCTTTATCTTGACTTGAGCTGGCTTAAGCTAGCTTGTCTGAATTTGTAGTTGCTAGTTTGTAGCTCGTCTTGCCATCATTAGACGTAACAAGTCAAAAGTAATTAGTTAATTAATAAACGAACTCAAAATAAATAGTTCAATTAAAATTTAAATTTATCATTATATGCGTGTAATACTAATTTTTTATTTATTAAGTAGTGATGTCAGATAATAAATTACAAATATCGAAAAAATTAAAAATTCTCGAAAACAGAAGTTAAAAAACTAACTGATTCCTTTTGAGCACTTAAAATTCAGTTAGCAGACGATTAAATTCTTAATTTAATTCAAATATTTGGCTAGATTTTGTGAAAAGTTGAACAATAATGTAATAAATAATTGCAACGCTTTTTAACTAATTTTTATGAACGTATTATACGTATCACTTGTTTCTAATTATAATTTTCGTAAAAATATTTATTTTGTTTATTTTTTTTGATGAAAATCTTCTCAATAACTTAACTTAAGTTTACCTTAATCTATTCCACGTTGTATATTAATGAAATTTAAATAAATTAAATATTTTTTGTATGTTAAAGCTAAACACAGCGAGCTGAGCAGATTTTATTCTAATTGTACCATAATCTAAGAGATTAAGCCCAGCTCTAGCAAACCTTTATTTTAGAAGCTTATTTTGGTCTTAATCGAAACAACATTTTAATATTGAACTAAACTCAAGTTTTCAACTAAGTTGACAGGTTTATAATTTAATATAACTTTAGATAAGTCCGATTAAATAATAATTTAAATTCCTAATCAATTGTTGAAGCAATTAGAAAGATATAGTAAATATAGTAAAATTCTCTTGTAATTATTGCTTTTATATATTTAATATAAATCAAAAAATAATCAAATTACTAATTGAATGAAAACTTGTCGTTTGCTTGTTTTGCGATTTGCAATCAAATTCTAAGAATTAATTTAGAAATATATTTTTGCAAAAAAAACCAGATTTGAATTATTGTTTGCTCACTCAAAGCAAATTAATAAATAATATTTATTTAGCATGCAATTACACTTTTTTGCGAACAGATTTTTAGTTTCATTATAATTTCTACCATTAAATCGTGACAGAAACTAATTATCGAAAGGAAATAAAAATCTTCATTCAATAGACAAATAAATAGTTATTAGTATGGAAACAAAAAAATTATGAATTGTTATAATAATTATTGTTTTGTTAAAATGATTATTGAGTTAAAGTATATAAAGTACACACAACTATTTTAATTTAGGAAATCATAAGATAAAATTCTATCGTTAGTTATTTTGTTCTAAAAAAGTGTTCCAACTATTTTTTCCGGAAAAAGTAGCTAAAAATGCTTTCATCAAAAGTAATACTAATTTGTGCAATACTTTTCATTGGTCTAATTCTAAGTTGTAAGAGTTTAGCTAAAACATATTTAATTTTAGTGCGAACCTCTGAACAAAATTTTTAAACCATAATATAAAGCATGATTAGATTTTTCAAAAAAAAAATAAATTAGATTTTTGATTTTATACTTAAATCAATAAAAAAATTTTAAAAAGTTTAAAAACAATTTTTTTATAAAATCAATAATTTCTATTGTTTTAGCATTTGCGCAAGAAGTTGAAACACCAGAAGAAGTGCCGGAAAAGCCAGAAGTTCCAGAAGACAAACCTGGTCGCAGAGGTTGTGGCGGCAAAGGATTTGGGTTCGGAAGGGATTGGGGAAACAGGTTTGACAGCAGAGGAGGATTCGGTGGTTTTGGTGAATGGCTAAGAAGACTATTTGGCTATAGAAGAAGAAGCGATGGAGGCGTCGATACTAAAGACGTGGAATTTATTTGAATTCCCTAAAATTTGTGATCTTTACAGCAAGTTTTATTTTTATTAAAATGCAAAAGATTTTTAACTGATATAATGTTTGTTAACACACTAAAAGCTTACTATATCCAAAAAATGTGGTGTTATAATGCAACTTAATTCAAATGTTGATTGTGTTGAATTGTAATTTATGCAACACATTAAAAAATAATTTTATATATTAAAAACTACATTTCTTTTTTCTGTTTAACCAAAAACATATTCATGAAAGCGATATCAAAAACGTAAATGTTTTTAATCAGTTGTCTTAAACATTTTAATAATTTTTATATTCTTCATTTAACAAATTAATCTCATAGAAAAAATATTGGTAAAAGGAGCGGTAAATTTTCTATTATCCTTACATTTAGCCCTTTACTCTCGATGTTATTAATAGATTAAAAAATAATAAAATGCCATTTAATTCATCAAATAATATGATAAGACAGCTTTACTATTTCTATTAGGCCTACGAGTTTGCTCTAATGTTTACTATTGACGCAAACGTTTCTACCACAATATGCGCCAATATTTTCTTGGAAATTACCCATTATTTCCATGAACTTTGTTTATCAGCGTAATCTACATATGCTTCCATTTCATATTCATTAATCATATCGAAAAACTCGCAGCAAACTTGACATTGTGAAAAGTTAAGCTCTAGAAATAAAGATTTGATAAGAAATAAGAATTTTAATACGATAAAACATGTACTAACGTTATTGGGATGATTGAAAATGGGTGGCTGAAATATTTTGCATTAAAAATTAAGCATAATAGAATAACCAGCTGAAATTTGTCCGCAAAATTAGTAATGGAAATAATAGAGCATGTGTAAAATTTTCGATTTCACTAAATTGTTCATCTAATTGACATGAATAACATATTTATGACTTTTATAAAGTTTGATATGATAATCGTTTGACTTAAAATAAGATAAATTTATTAACTGTCACAAACAATCGGTTTGTATGTGGTATTGGCATTTGAATAATCAGCGAAAACCCGATGAATCGAAGTGATACCGGTTTCGGTTGGATTAACGCAATCCTCGAAACCGCAGTAACCCCATATAAAGCAGTTTCCTTTTGCCGATAAGGCAACCGAAATATTGCTTTGAATAATAGAGGCGATCTCAACAAATTTTTCGCTCGAGTTGATTGCGATCGGAAAATTCTGGTGCACTTTATTACCGATCCCGACCTGACCGTAAAAGTTACAGCCAAACGAGTATATAACGCCGTTTGTGCCCAAACACAAACTATGGCACGGACCGCAGCATAACTGCATTACCCTAACGCCATTCATGACAACGCAAACCGGATAGTATTTGTTATCGAAATTTCCGGTTCCCAACTGGCCGTATTTATTATAGCCCCAAACAAACACATTCCCGGAATCGGTGAGTGCCATCGAGTGGTAACTGCCGCAACAAATGGCAACTATTTTGGCCATATAAAAAGCGGTCACTTTATATGGCGAGTGTCGGTCCACTTTGGATCCATCGCCCACTTGTCCGTACCGGTTATAACCCCAGGAATACACTTCTCCTAAATTGGTTAGCACTACGGTATGGAAAGCTCCGCATGCTATCGAAACGATTTGTTCGCCAATGTTTATGATCTGTGGAGTAAGCGCATCATCGGTGAAGTTGTTGCCTAATTCCCCGTCTCTATTATAGCCCCAACAATAAATTTGACCATTTTTTGTCAACGCTAATACGTGCCGATATCCATAGGCGAAATTTATTACTTGTTTATCGCACAGTTGTACCACTTTTACCGGTTGTTTCACGCTATTACAGTGACCCAACCCGAGACACCCTTTTCGATTATCGCCGTACGCTAACACTTGATCGTCTAAACTCACGATTAATACGTTACGACCTGGTAAACCGTATAAACCAAATACGCAAACCAATCGCATATTTTGCACAAACTTTGAGTCGAACTCGTTTAGATCTATGTAATGATTAATGTCTGTAACCATTTTTTTTAAAAGTTATCAATGATTTATCGGTACAGTTTAAACCAATTTATTACGAATAAATTACGACTTTATGTCAATGATTTTATGCCATTAATATAGCTATGAATCGCTAAACAATGCGTTGTGTATCGATTTTTTCTATAGTTTTTATCAGTAATTGATTACAACGGTACGAAAACATTTATCTTAAAACTATTACGTTGTTTATTCGCTGATAAGTTCGTGTTTATAAATCACTTAATTTTTTACGCATTTTTGTTTTTATCATGCAAAAAATTCTTGTATCGAATGAACTTAATTATCGAATGAAATTAAATTAAATATTTTATTTTCGAAATATTTGATACAAATTTGTCACAAAATCTATTATTTAACTAATAACTAGTGAAACATTAACTAAAATTTACTAAATAGTAAATTTTTAACTATTAAATATATAAAACGCTAAAATAATCAAATATTATAAGCATTTATTTCCCATAATGATGGTGGTGATGATGATGATGACGATGGTGGTACCATTTTTCTAAATTTTAAAATAAATATTAAAAGTTTGGTATAAGATTCTCATTCGCCATATAAAAAAAGCACACTTAAAACAAGTTTAAAACTCATCGGTAAATGCTATACAAAATTTAATAGCTAAATGCTAACATTACGACATTGGCATTTTTGTTAATAAATTTTTCCGTGAAAGCAAAGGATAACAAAAAATATTGTACTCTTACCTTGAAGCGCATTATCGGAATTAATTCCATTCGGATTATTATCTGAAAAAAATTCTTTATATTTACATCTATACTGCAGTTTTTATACCTCGTCTTTGCAAACCTTTCACTTTGACTTCGTTGACCTTTTCGAGACAATTAACTTGAACGGATATGACAGACACCATAAACCATAATAAAATTAGCGTTGAAATCCGATTCTATTGATTATAAAAATTAATTATCTACTTTTTCAACGAAAAACTTCTTATAGAGAAAATTACCATTTTTGATATAAAAATATAATTAATACTATGTATCAAATAAGCAAATCTTATAACTTTATTTTGAACACTTAAATTCACACTTGAAATTTTTCGACTGATCAGATCTTAACCGACTCTTCACTATTTATACTCGTTGGTCAATATAACTGTAAAATAATGAAGTAATGAGTAAGTATCGATTACTAATGTATGAGCAATTGTTAACGAAATACTTAGAAATCGGATTTGTTTAAAAACCTTGTTTAGTCATTGTTGCAATCAATGCCTGTTTAGGTACAATATATTCCCTAAGTTTATTTCCTTAGTAAATTTACTGTAAAAACTTGCACATGATTTCAATGGATTGCAAATCTTTTTTTAACTCGATAAACAATAATTCGAATAGCATTGTCATTGTAACGGTAATAATTAGTTAACTAATTCCTTAAAACATGGTTAATATTGTTTTGCCCACAATAATTAATAACAAAAAAATTAAAAATCTTTTTAAACGTTATCATCTTTTTTAAGATTATTTTCTTGCTTATCATAATTCTAACTAAAGATAATAAGATTAATCCATCACACAAACTCTATCAGCTTACTGATGGACTGATGGATAAACGGACTTTGACTTAAAGATGCTGAAAAAGAAATACAAAATGAATACTTCATATAAAATATATTTTATTGAACATAAACAATAAGTTGAGAGTTTTGCAACGCAACTAAATTTTGATATTGTTTTAGAGGACTCATCTTAACTAATAGATACAATCAATAGATTATTTCACCCATGACTCTATCCCAAAGTGCTTAAGATGGTCTATTAACCAACAATAAATAATACTCAACGAGTTTAATTCGATTAAGTTTAGAGCACTTTATCGCTTCACCTTAAGTATAAAATACAGTATAAAGAAAAAAATAGAACGTAAGATTAAATTTTGCCATATAAATAATAAGTAAAATAGAATTACTATAAGTGGAAATTTTTTACACAAAAAAAATATATCTCAAAACTTGAGATCATAACCTTTGATTTGATTAATCGATCAACAGTTCTAAATTAGAACAACCAGTTATTGTAGTGTCTAAAAGAGATTCACATGGTTTGGCATAATTAGTTTTACTTTCATCTTATTAAGGCATAATTATATTTTTATTTGTTCTATTGTAATCAACCTTTCGCCTGATTTAGTTTTTGTTTATTAAAGCTAAAATGATTAGTTTACATTGTGCTATCCGAATGACTATTTATGCGGTTTTGCTAAATCTAACCGTAGCTCAACAGAATATTAGTAACTATTTAATTAGTTAGTAAATTAATTTGTATTAACGATTTCAATAAAATTTTTAGCTAATGTTTGCGTAAGCGAAGAATGTGTTGAGACAGGTAATTGTGAATTGTTTAAAATACATATAAGTTTAAATTAATAGCAGAGAATAAGTCATAAATAAAATCATCAAATATATTTAAAAATTTAAAGTGTTATTTTCAACTTTAGCGTAGCAAAAATGATTTGTGCAACTTGTTAAGTCGATTATTATTTTTTGGAGTATCATTTAAATGAACGTAATAAGTTAATTAATGTTATTATGTGTCGATACTTTTAGAAGCTGATGAAATTGGTTTGCAACAAAAAAATCATGCATTGTAATTGTCATCTTAATTAGTGATTCCGCGTCTTTAAGTACATGTTATTACTAATAACATGTACTTAACTATAACAATTAGCTAGCAAAAATATCATTAATTGTTGCGAGTAATCCAAAATGTCCCAGATTATGATAATCTGTGGAATTTTTAAAAAATTTTCCCGAAATTTGGGAATCAAACCCATTCTTAAGAATCCCAAAATTCCCTGAAAATCACTTCTTAATAACTTTACGATAGCTTTAGGATTTGCGAAAACCAAAATTTAATTTTTATTACAAAAAAAACTTATCGATAAATGGCTTGTTTTGATAGTCAAATTTTTTTGGGGGCCAATCCACCCAAGACTACATGTCACTAGAACATTAAAGCCAAAAGAAATACAATTGGATGGCATTTAATTTGGCAATAACTTAAGACCTGCAAACCTTAAAGTGACTTAAAGTTTTAAATATTTTAATTAACATGATAATCTTTACATCGTTTAAGAAAACTATGTTTAGAAAAAATAAATTGATTGGATTCAACGACAAAGCATTAAATTTAAACAAATATTTAATATGAAAGTGCTGTTATTTTCAGCCGCAATGATTTCGGTTTCAATCGATCACAAAGTGGACCCATGTCACAATTTTTACCAATACGCGTGCGGAAATTGGCAAAAAGATCACCCAACATCTTTAGCCAGTCCTGACTTCAGTTGGTCTCATTGGCATAAGCTAAACGTTGAGATGATAGAAAATTTAAAAGGTTATCGATAAAGATTTCTAAGTTTAATGCTAACATTATAGATATTACAGATTTAATGGTTAATAGGAGTTTAGAAAATAGCCCAAAATATCTCGATCCTTTGATCAATTTCTTTGATGGATGCACTAATATAAGTAAATGTATCAAATTATTAAACCAAATATTAATCGAAATTTCTGTGTTAAACAGCACATCGAGACGCAATTACCACTCAAGAAAGAGACATTACATACATTCAAAATTTAGTGAACACTTTTGGCGGATGGCCTAATATTGACGACAATTGGAACGAAACAATGTTCGACCTCGAAGATGCTCTCATCGCGTTAAACAAATTTATTATGACTAAAAAACTATTTCTAGACATAGAAGTGGTCGATGATTTGAGAAATAATACGAAACATTTACTTGGCGTAAGATTTTATTGCATTTCGGGTTTTTCTTTCTAGAAAAACGGTAAATAAACATTATTGATTCATAGATCGGTAACCCATACGGCGAAGAAGATATAATCGAAGGAGTTTATAGGCTTCCGAGAAGACATAAAGAAGAAAACTATTTCGAAGACACGGAATACTATGATGAGAAAAGTCCCCTTCAAATAGTGACCGAATATATGCGCGGCCAAGGGATCAATCAAACGAAATGGGACGCAGAATACGCTAACATGAAATTATTAGATCAACAGTTGCGCAATATTTCCACGCAATTGGATGAAAGCTTTATTTATAACAATTGGGACTCATTTCTTACTCCGTTTAAGACTTTGAAACAGTTTGACGGCATAAATATAAGCAAAATAGTGACCGGAGTTTTGCGCAATGAGAATATCACACTCAACGACAATGATATCATATATATCGATGACATCGATTATCTAACGAATTTGGGTTCAGTCTTGCAAAATCACACCAAACGGTAATAACATGTTAACCAAAATTGTTTCCAATTAATAAAAAAATCCAATTTAATCGACAATAAGCACAATCGCTAATTTTATCTCAACATCAATGGCAATGATTCTAATCAAATTTACGTCCACATCAATGGATCACGTGGTCACCAAAATTCCAAGTAAAGCCTCAATTCCGAATCAATGCATTTATTGGGCGGAAGAGATTTTACCCGATATCGTGACGCGGTTATACGTCGACACTTTATTCGAACGGCAGTCGATTAATGACATGAAATTACTAATTGAGACACTAAGACACGCGTTTAATCAAACGCTTAACGAAAACAAATGGATGGATGATATGACTAAAGACCTTTCGCTGAAAAAATTGAAAGCTATTCGAGAATATATCGCTTTTCCCGAATATATAACGAATGACACTGCGCTTGAAATTCAACACAGTGTTGTATGTAAATAGATTGCATTTTAATTTAAATGTAAAAACATTATCAATATTAACAGTATAAGGACACGACTGGAGATAATTTTTTAGCATTTTTGGGCAAATATTTCAATCATAAAAGGAGTGCCGACACTTTACAACTTAAAGAGCAGTCACTGGCTAAAGGGTTTGTTTATAATTTATAACTATTTAGTATTAAATCATAAGATCATATATTGAAAATTAAATTCGTTATATTTAGTCATTGGCCATCTGGTGCTAACGGAGTGATGATTAACGCGTTTTATTATCCCGAACTTAATGGAATATGTAATGCTATATATCATTTGATTTAATACTATTATACAGTGGAAATATGAAATTATTTTAAGTTAAATAATTTATTAAAATATTATCCAATCGTAGTCTTTCCCGCTGGCATCGCACAACTTCCGTTCTTTCATCACAATCGAACCATGTAAGCAATCATTTATATCACAACTTTTTATTTTCTGATAGTTGCCATATAGTAAAATAATTGCCATATAAAATATAATTTTCCAATATTTAACATATTATTTGTCCTGCCTAACACTCACGACGTCAGTAAATGAAACTTTTAAATCAGTATAATTTCAAAGTTTCTTTTTCATAAAATAGTTCAGCATTCCTAATATATTTTAAAGAATATTTTTTTAATATCTATAGGATTAGTAACTTAGGCGCCATAGGAATGATAATTGGCCACGAAATGACTCATGGATTCGATAATCATGGTATGTAATAGATATTAAATATATATTATAAAATGTGCTGAAATGATATACTTTAGGAGCATTATTCGATGATAAAGGAAATCTAGACAATTGGATCACAAATCAAAGTAAACAAAATTTTATGGATAGAGCGCATTGTTTTGTGGAACAATACGAAAGTTTTCATTACAATGTTGGCGCCGAACAACCTATAAATGTAACGCAATTATATC